>CAXKVX010002225.1:0-29589 GCA_964058865.1 Eleocharis quinqueflora
AGAGAGGAAGGCAAGGAAAGGTACCAAAACAGGACCCCTCTCAAATTAAAGTTGCGCGCAGTGGTGACAACTGACAAACAGACAGACAGCGATCGAGTCGGTACAATAACAAAGAAAAGCAAAGAAAAAGGGAAAAGAAAAGAGAAAGAGAAAAAGGAAAGAAACTAATTAACACTCTGTGAGACCCACTTGAGATAGAGATACCTAACATGTGTGATATAGAAGGTGCTACTCTTCGTTTCTTCCTTGCTTGTTTGCTGTACTTGACATAAGGGACCCTCTCTAATTCAATGCCTTTCTTTATTTCACTGTATTAATTCCAATTCACCTCTTTTACTTCATTTCATTTCATGTGTATGTTATGATGTGAATGTAAATGTAAATGTGAATGTGAATTTTCTCCTTGAAAGTATCACTGTATCAGCATGATTCACCTGATATCTGCTGTCATTACTCTACGCTTTTGTGATGGAATCGTATCTGCTGCTCTTATGGAGCAAGAGCAGGATCTTGCTCTTCTGATCTGAAACGTTCAAATTTCAAATCTAAAACTTATAAAATATACAGCCTCCTGATTTCCATCTGTAGACGATCCGATTTATAAAAGAGCAGGATCCTGTTCTTGCTCAATAAAAGTAGCAGATATGGATCCTTTTGTGATAGCCAGGTGCCCTCCAATTTAAAATTGGATCTTTCTATATGAATGTGGTATAGAAAACAAAACTATACCTACCTCTTTTGATGAAAGGATGTCATTTAAACAGGAAGGCAATGGAATTGCTTCAGAATTTTGGTGACTAGTGAGATCTATGCAATAGCTACAGTGTTCTATTACATTAATCTCACTTATGGATTAAGCATTTGCCAGTACTTTCTTTATCATGCGTTGATAATTTTTAACTTTTGGTAAAAGCTAAAATTTACGACTGCCGACAGTTACCAATTTTATTTCTCATCAATTGTTAAAAGGAAAAAAAGGGGAGCACTTTATTCACATAAACTGTCGGCGTGTGAAAAGAAGCATGTTTTGCCTTGAGGTAACTGTCATGCGGATTGGTTGATGGTTATTTGGATTGGACCCGTTACTTTTACCCCTGTAAGAAGTTTTTTTTTCGTAATTTGGACAAAAAAATTATTAAGAAATTGCAATTAAAATAAGAAAAATGTTCAGTATATATCAATATTGATACCGACTATCGATACCGATGTTATTATGCCCATTTAGTTGAGTTACTATGCACATTACACTACAACAGAAACTGACTATAACAACGGCCTTCTAAGACCTATTATAGCGGCTTTGGAGTCGGTATAATAGAGGGGGCTACTATAGGATCAAGAGGCCCGCTATAATAGACAACCCTATTATAGCGGACATTAATTGAAGACCGCTATAATAGACCTATATTATAGCGGCCTTTACGAGTAAACCGCTATAATAGAGGTCTATTATAGCGGGCAGTTTGTGTAACCTACTATAATAGCTATCTATTAAAGCGGACTGTCTGGAATACCCGCTATAATAACTATCTATTATAGCGGCATTATGGTTAAATTCGCTATAAAATGTTTTGGAAATTCAAAAAATTGCTACAGCGCGTCAACTTTTGCATTAAATGCGAAATTGATTGATTTGATGAGCAATTTTACATATATGTCTGTTTGTAATATATAATTAAGTCTATTTACAAATATATCATTTTTAAACATTGTCATTTTATTTTAGAGTAATAATTAAATGAGTTGTGAAAAAAACTTTTAACAATAATATTTAGAACTCATATATATGTATTTTGTTACAATTTGTTCACTCTATATATGTACATATTTATATTTATATATATGTATATATATATGTATATATGTATATATGTATATTTGTAGGACGAAAGCAGAATGAGGGAATAATATTTCTGCGTGAAGAAGGAAAAATGAGGGAAGAATGTTTTTGTGTGAAGAAGAAAGAATGATGGAAAATTTTAGTGAAGGGAGAATGATGGAGAGATGATATTTATATAGGGAAGGAAACATTTTGGGAAGAAAATCTGGCATAATCCGTGGGAGACTGTGAAATTTTGGAGCGTTGGATCAACATGTATCAACGGATGGATTGAACCCTTATGGTGATCCGTGGGACACCCTATTATAGCGGACCTTGATGCCATCCGCTATAATAGATCTATTATAGCGGATTCTTTGTACGGTCCGCTATAATAGATAGTCTATTATAGCGGATTTTGAGTACGGTCCGCTATAATAGCACTATTACAGCGGATTGCATCAAGGTCCGCTGTAATAGGGGGGCTATAATAGCTCCTTTGTGTAGTAGTGTTATTTGAGTTATTATTTTATGTTATTTTTGTACTGAAAAATTTATTATGCATGTTAACAAAATAATGTGCATAATAACTCAAATAACATGCATAACCATTTCAATACAGAAAATAACATGTATAGCTATTTCAGTACAAAAAATAATATATATAATAACTCAAATAATATACATAATAACTCAACTAAATGTGTATAATAATATCGATATTAATAGTCTGTATCAATATTGATATCTACGTATCAGCTTCCTTAAAATAAAGTAGTGATACAAAAAAAAAGATAAAGCAAGTCTTATATGAAATATATGCAGATAACAAAATCATGATGATCAATTTAATTAATTCAGCAGGCCTTGATGAATAAACCAGACTGACGAGCTATACGTGGAACTGCTCAAATGCCGACAATACAAATATTCCAAATTCATATATAGAAACTTAGAGCTATCGTACGACATTATATTTGATAATTTTAATCTAAATTTTTAAATAATTTACAGAAAATGTTAAAAAGTAGAACATAAATTATAGAACGGATGCTTGCGCAAGCACCAACCTTCGGTGGTTGCGACCACATATCTCAAATTTCAAAATTAACGACCGATCCAAACTGTTGAAAATATTGTTCATACTAAAATCTATTTAGGGACCAAAATTTTCAGTTGTTGGAACTATTTACTATTTTATCGGATGGGCGAAAAATGCATCAAATTGGAGTTGTTTGTAATAAGTTAGATCATTGTATTTTTTTTATCCATCTGATAAAATAGTAACAAAATTGTAAAACTGATTTTTTTGTTCCTATGCAGATTTAGTATGAACAATATTTTAAACAGTTCGGTTCGATTCGTTTGCATTTTGAAATTTGAAATAAGTGATGGCAAGCACCATTATTTTACTCGAAATTATACATATAGTCTTAGCCTTATAAATTAATTGTATTTAAAAGAAGTTTCAACTTGATGGTCATTTAATATTTTATAAAAAATCATTAAAATTTGATACATTTTTAAAAGTTTTAATGGTCTATCAAACAGACACTTAAATTATATGAAATTTAAAACATAATCACTCTATAGATTTAAAAATAAGATTATTAAAAAATTGAATATTTTAAAAATAATTATTTTTATTCTATTGCTTCACCCTTTGGACATATTTTTTTATTCTTTTTGTCTTGAAATTTAAACGTACAAATGGAAATAATACAATTGTTGGTATAAAATAAGTGTCAATTTTTACCTGACCCATAAACCCGAACTGGTCCAAAATGACATGTGACAAAATGAATGTTTGGAACTTTTTTTTTGCATTTTTCATATCGAATAGGAAATCCATTTAATTTTGTTTTTTTTTTATTTAATTTGAAATTAGAATCAATTAATATTCATTTATATTGATGAAAGTTGTTGTTTTCAACTAATTTTTCTATTTGTCAATTTGGAAAATAATATAACTCAATTTTATCAAACCTTATCTTGTTTATTGTGTACATGAAATAAAATAAACGGAGCAAAAAGATACAAGTAATCAAGCTTGAAGACTTGAAGTTTAACTAGTATAGGTTATTATTTAATTTAATCAATAGAAATTTTAGTTTGATGCTAATTTTTTTAGCAATTAAAACTAGTTAGAATTTTAAATTTGTATAAAACGTTTAAAAAGGTTTTATAGAATAACCATAACTATCAACATCAGTAAAAAATGCTTTTGGGACGTTTTAAAACATTTCGAGAAAGGCTTAAATTGACGTAGTTTAACTCTCATTTTTATCTAAAAAAACATTTCGGAAAATTTTGGGATAATACATTTTGAAATGATCCAAAACGTTGTGAAATGTTTTAAGAACCAACATTGTTAATTAGAAAACGATTAAGAGAAAGAATATTTTATAACAAATTATGATAAAACGTTTCACAAACATGTTGGAACGTTTTCAGTGATTTTATGAATTGTTTTTCAATATGAAATTAGTTTATTTGATAACTTGTCTCCTCTCTCTTAACACACACTACTACAAAAAAAAAGAAGCTTCATTTCCGATATTTTAAGGGTTTTAATGTCAGATTTTCTATTGACATAGTAGGAGCACTAAATGTTTTAACAACCGGCATTAGATACTTGACTTTTATCACTGATTATTAACAAATATCTAGTATTAAACGTCTTTTTTCACCGATTTTAATATACACCCAATTTTGTATGTCACCTTTAATGTCGGATGTTACTAAGCAACCGGCGATAAAATCATATATATAACACCGGGTTTTTTTCAAAAACTATTGATTTTCAGTTTCTCGCTTTGTATTGCCAGCCGTAAATAAAGCATACCAACAAATCACATATCAAATACATATCAAACAAATTAATTATCAATCAATTCATTGGCCCCAACAAATCACATATTTGTTTTTGGCACAATTACAAAATCATTCAGATATACAAAATAATCACAATTATATAGTTTTGATTCAATCAAAGTTCACAATTACATGCATTCATCGCATTAAAATCAATCGATGCATCAAGAGAGCAAAGGATGATATAGCAATGAACCTCATGATCAATCACCGCATCAAGGAAAGAAACTTGTAAGATACATAAGAAAAAGAAACTACTTACAAGCTTGATCGATGTATTGATTGAGTTATCATGCAAAAAATAAACTATTATTCAAGTTCGCTTTCTGATATAACTAACTATTAATTCTTTTATCACATTCATGTCTTACTTTCTATATGGTCT
Organism: Eleocharis quinqueflora; assembly: GCA_964058865.1. Taxonomy (NCBI): domain Eukaryota; kingdom Viridiplantae; phylum Streptophyta; class Magnoliopsida; order Poales; family Cyperaceae; genus Eleocharis; species Eleocharis quinqueflora. The sequence goes on from CAXKVX010002225.1 coordinate 5,079, forward strand.
AATGTCATGCACCAAAAAAGAAAATGTATCATATACATTTAAAACATAAGAGTTGTTAAAGAGGAAAAGTTGAGAATAAGAACATAGAAATTTAGAAAGAACAGAAGGAAAAACAATATTTTGATTAATTTAACAAGAGTTATTAAGTATATTTCATATCATTGTCAGCTTATTATAAGCAATGACATTCATTATAGGCTGCATAGCTTGCATGACGTAATAACTGCATTCCCAAATGTCCGGTTGTTTTCGTCCCTAAAAAATCAGAAATAACAAAAAATTTAAATAACGATTAATTATTGAATCATGAACCCTAAGAAATCAAATTAAATCCAATATTTTTAAATAGCGTACTTTCAGCTCTGACCATCTGAAATATGAATCTCTCTTATTCACTCTATGGCAGATGTAACACGTTCGTAGTATTATGCAACATAAATAAATAAAAGTGCAGTTAATGTATATATTGAATGTGCAGTTAGTTATTGTGTATATATTGAATGTGTTTGAAAATATAGAAAATATTGACGTATTTAGACATGAAAATATCTCTAGTGGGTCTGTTATGATGCGATCTGCACTATGTGTGCAATCCAGAGGATCAACAAGTCAACCCCTCGTTGTCGAGATTTGCATCACAAGCAGATACCATTGACTTCTACACTTCAAGCAAGAAATAAAAAATGCATATAATGAATATAATGAACATATTCATCATATATAAGCAAATATTATACAATTCAGGGTTTAATTATGCTTACCCCTCAAGAGATAGCACAAAAATGAAAGATGAAGGGTCTCTGACTTTGTTAATGAATTTGTTGATGTATGTCGAAGCACCTTCGAAGTCATGTCTTAGGGTAACTGTTGTGCATACCATAAGATCCATTAACATGAAAGTCGAATGAGTAGGAGTACACCTAAGTTGGTTTTCACAAACTCTACATGTATATCACAAATGAATATCAAGTTATTGGATTATTGGAAAAATAATAAGTACATAAAAGCTTACATGCAGAAGACATGACTTAGGCAGGATCGTCATTATTATTGTCTGGCCCTGATCACCGCTAATACATGCAAACATGGTATACCGGTCAGATTTGGTTTCAAACAGGTGCAACGCGTAAAAACTCCATCTTCGAGTAATACGTGATATTTGAAATTTTCAAACTCACCATTCGGTAAGGTCTCGCCTTGATGCAAAACTTCGAAATCTCCTTGCTCTGATCGATAGGGGTCTACTTGATGTGGTCGTGACTTGTCACCTTTTTTAATTAGTTTTTTTCTGTAACACTACGAGACCATGTAAATCCCTCACTTACGGTTGCACTAGATGCGATTTTCCAATCATCAAACCAACTCACGCACTTGTACCAAGTACCTTCCATGATAGCCACAACCGGCAACATACGAACGGCTTTAAACACTCGATTCGAAGATTCAGATTCGTTGCTTGTCATTATATCCCAACGATATCCGTTGTTGTACCGTTGTGCCCACTTTGATGGATTCACAGACTCTTTTGGACCACTCTCTAGTCTTTTTCCAACCGTATTTAAATACTCGTATGCGGCTGGATATTGTGTTTTTATAGATTGCATGTTCTCTTTAAATCGACGAGGTTTCTTCTTCGATGCAGCTAACTTAAATATTTTCTTTAGATTATAGTCTGAAAATTTTGAGTACAAGTTCTCGGCAACGTGTTGCATACAATATCAATGCACTGCTTGGTCATTTGCCTCGGACCATCCATATTGGGGATATTAAAAAACAACCTTAATTCTCTTGTGGCTGTCTGATATTATTACACACATCTTATCAGGTCCGATAACTTCTCGACGCAATCAATTCATGAACCAACTCCAATTTTCTAGATCTTCCTTCTCCACCAATGCAAATGCCAAGTATTTACTTTTTTTGATGAGGTCTTTCATTTGTGGATCCACTATTAAATGTACAATCTAGTATTATTTCTAGACCTCAACAAAAAAAATTATTATACATATTGGAAGGATGTTAGTCTAGAATATAAGTTCTCAACCAACTCATGAATCAATCCCAATTTATTGTACTTTTTTCTATACAATCCAGTATTATTTCTTTCAACATTCAGTATTTCTAGGTCTTCCTTCTCCACAATCAAGTATTTACTTTTGTCTGTCAGTACTTTTTATATATAGCAAATTTCTTTGTAGATTCACTATTAAATGTACAAAATTAATATTCAAATTGCAACCGGACAAATTTTATAGCGAATCTTAAAAAAAAATTGTTATAAAATGGAGGTTATAATGGAGGATTTATGTTGTAGTGGAACCTCTGCTTAATAGCTATATAGCACCGAGATATACAAGACTACATAGTTAATTTCACTTTTTCATATTACCAAACAATTTCATATTTCACTTTTCTGCACGGTAAAATTCTTTTTTTTTGTTTTCAATTATGGAAATTCAATTTGTGTCCTTGATTTTTTGTAAGAGTTTTGTCTTCGTAACTCGTTGACTATGATGTCAGATACATTTCAAAAGCAAATATACCTGCTACTTAACCGTTGGATCTTGAAAAAAAAAGCTCTGACATTAAATATAACAAAATTTGATTTGATACGGTACGTCAGATCTGTGATTATATGTATGTGGTTTAACGATTTTGAATCTAAATAATTGTCATGGCAGATTGACTGTCTAAAAGGAAAAATAAGTGTCAGAACAATATATAATGCATGCATAAAGATACATATGAATCTTAACGTTCAAGGATTTGACATTTTAAAGATCGAGAGGAATAAAGCAAATTGTCATAACACACAACAATAGAAAACAGCAGAAGGAACAAAAATTAAAGGTTGAATTTGTGTTAAAGTTTTTCAAATGATAAAAATAAAATAAGAGGAGGAGGAGAGTGCAGTAACGAATTACGATAAAGAGCCGTAACAACCCCCTTAGCTTTTTCGTTTGGTTGGTTCTCTTTGAATTCAGATTATATTCTTTCAATTTTCTTTTCTCAGAGGAGAGTGCTTCCAATCATCTCTTTCTCAGAGGAAGAGTCAATGTCCTCTGTTATATATCTCTATTGCAAAAACTTACGATTTCATGTTTTGTTGCTGTTAAAGATTTTATTATGTTTACATAAAGAAAAGTTTGTCTTTAAATTTGATTTTATACACAGGTACACACCCACACATTCTATTGAGCAAAACTGCAAAAGTCAATTCTTTGCTTTACGATCATGTATAATTCTTGACGTTGCAATTAATATGATAACAGAGGAATAGAATACTAGACAGCAATCGCCTTTACCAAAAGTTCCCTATTTAAGCACTCAAATTCACACAATCCATGTAACTCGCGACACAACACAAGTCACAGGCGTTTAGACTACATAGATAGAGAGAGAGAGAGAGAGAGAGAGATACAACACTTGGCAGCTGCTGTCAAGATTTCAAAAAGAGAGAGAGATGATGGCATTAGATAACACTTTTCTATTTTCAACCCAACCCTTTGGACATGGAGATGCCAATGAGCTTCTAAACCCCCTAGGTAATTAATTTACATCATATAAATCTTCTTCTAGTTGAATGCATTTCTCAGATATGTATAATGTATTGATTTGAAGTTATATTTCCGTTTTGGTTACAGAAATGGAGTCTCCATTAGATGAATTTTTGGAAGATGATGCTTTCTCTTGGGTTGAGAATTGCAAGAGAAGAAGGTTAGCTCCATCTAGTTCAAGCGATGCATTTCCAACGGGTGAAGATTTACAAGACCTTCTTCAGGTAAGATTTTAAGCACATTTATAATTCATTGTTAAAATTAGTTAAAAACTAGTGATGAGTGATGTATTATTAGAGTTTACTTTTGTGAAAAACGTGATGTCAAATTCAACTCTTCATATTCTACTCTACACACTTACAGCATGAAAACAGTAACATGCCAGGAACATTTTTTTTTAGTCTAAATCCAGTTTCTGACTTGGAAAACTCTCCTTGATAGAAATCATTATTAATTCTTTAAAAGATAAAAAAATAGATACCTCGAAGGTCTAATTTGTTATTTTTTCCAACATAAGTTCACAAACATTTTGTATAGAGCAAAACTATGGTGCTTGCGCATCTGAATCATCCGATGAGCATTGAGATTTGTGGGTATCTAATCTTGATGCACATTAGAGAATTCAGATGAAGAAGCACGGTGCATTCGCATGCACCATAACTTCACCCTTTTGTATATATAATTAGTGATCTTGTAGTTCTGTCCCCCCCCCCCTACTTTTACCTTTTATTTTAAATGTTGATTTAACTTAAACCATGAAAATTATGTATCCGTGGTAGGTAAATTGCTAACAACCTGTAAAAAACAAAACACTTTTTTAAATTGTAAGATTCTTAGATTCTTTATAGATTTAGTAAAAAAAATCTTTATAGACTTGCATATCCACTTATATATCGAGTGGTTAGAAGTAGCTAGGTAGTGCTTATACAAATATATATATATATATATATATATATATATAGGGGTGAATTATAGATAGGAGCGCGTTTTATAATGTCATTGAAACTATATATATATATGTGCGATACTAAAAGATAGCATTATTGTCCTTGATTTTCAGAGTTTTTGGGATTCAAATGGGTGTGGAGAAATTTCAAACAGTGCCAATGGAATCGACCAAGGGAGAAGCTTGCTCTTAGGTACAGTTTGAGTTGTTTCTTTTTACAGTGTTCTTTTTCTCTTTGTCTGATTAGTGGTATTCTTAGAAGGTGCATCTATTCTTTATGAAAGCCTACTTGATACTAAAAGACAAAAAAATGTTGAATTAAATATCCATGGTCTAATTAATTAATTGTTAAATACTTAAAATAGGTCGCCTGTCATTTCCCTTGTGTCTTTTATAGGACTTAATTATTCTAAATTTCAAAATATAAAGCCCATGTGATGTATATATATTCTTTATTCTTTAATCAGGACTGGATTATATATAAATAAAAACCATGCATGATTTGCGCATAATTACACAGTCTAGAAAGGGACCCTAAGCGTCCTTTTAAAACCTCCTTTAATTATTTCCAAAATTTTAAACAAACAATGCATGAATAGTGAGAACTTCAGTTTAAAAATGCACATGAAAACTTTAAAGTTTTTTTTTCATTTTGTAGTTTCAGTTAATTTTAGCATAGATATTTACATATACTTGTAGTTTCTCCAATGTATAATATAAAAGCAAAAAAATAAACATGGTAACTATTTACAAAGAAGTTCAATTTTTTACCTCGCTTACTCTTAGAAATATAGTTGAAAGAAAATTTTAGGATTCGAAATATCTAGCCGTTTATAGAAATAATTGCAAGTATATGAAATTTTGAAAGAATAACAGATATTTTGTAGTCCATTACCTGACAATAACTTCCTTTTTATTGCTTGCAGCCGGGTCCACTGTTCAACCAATGACATCCCCACAATTTCACGAAGAATCTCCCTCTTCTGGCTCCTCTCAAATTGAATCTCTGACAACACTGGGCCCACCCACAAATCAAGCAAATTGGTCAATACCACAAGTCACTCTTTCCCCTTCCTCACCATTCAAAAACAAAAATTTCACCCATGAAGGTAAATAATCCATCACCGATTTACAAAATTCATCATAGTTAATTTATTTATTTATATTAACATTGACATATATAGATCTCACTTCTTTTTGTAGAAATTAGAAACGAGAAAGAGAATAATAATAGGAAAAGGAAACTCAGAATTGGAATCATATCTCCATTTGTTGTGGTGAAACCAGGAGGAATGGAAGGATGCATTACACTTGATGAAATAAACAGGAAGATCCTAACAAGACCGGCAAAACCGGTGCGCCATCCGGTCGGAGAGTTCGCATGCGCACCTCGTGTCTCCACGAGTGGGCCCGGACTGTCAGGCAAATCCGTTGTTAGCCTAATAAGAATCAACACTAGGGGAAATGGCACTATTACTATTATAAGAACAAGAGAATAACTGCTCTTGCGGTGATCTAATTACGAACTCTCTCTTAATTAATTTATGTGTTGCTAATTGAGATATAATTAAGTGTAATTAAGTACTTGTATATTGGAATAATATTTCAGCTTCTTGTTGTATCTTGTATGCATTAGCCTTTGAAAAATAAGATTTCTACAGCAGTTCACCATGAAATAAATTAATAAATCTCACTCCTATACTTCAGTTCAATTATATAAGCCTATAACCTAGCAATTCTTGCAGCTATTTTCCTACTCGTTTCAATTATTCATCATAAATTTGTTTTCAATTATATATGAATTATGACGTTTATTATTACAAAATTACATTTTTATTAATGGGTAAATTTCTGGAATGTCCCTAAACTTTTTTTTATCAAATTTGTATTTTGTCACTAAACTTTTAATTATCTATTTTAAATTACAGAGCTTTGATATATCTCTAAATTAATCTCTCTCATTTCTCACACAAAAATTTGACAAAATATGATGTAAAACACATCTTTTTCATCGAAAAATTTCATAATAATTCATCTATAAAAAATAATTACCATATATGTAGTTGTTGTCACAACGACTTTCGTTAAAAAAATATGGGAAAAAATGACACCGTGACTAAATTTTGAGATATATCAAAATTCAATGACTAAAAGTGAATAATTTAAAGTTTCGTGATAAAAAAATCCGGCACTTAGCCTAGTGATTAAGAGCAAGACATACTCTTTGTGTTAGTGGTCGCATGTTCAGTGATTAAATATGAATTTGATACAAACTTCAGTGAAATTTACTCTTTTATTAATTCAAATATCATTTGATAAATTCAATTTTAAGTGTAGGAAACAAATATTTTTAATAAATCTGGGATATATATATATATCTGATCACTCAACAAACGCCATCGTCAATAGAATTCATATCTGTTGTTATTCTCGGGATAACAGGGTACTGTTATTCTCTATTATGACCGTCTATTTTCAATCCAACGGATAAAATATATAATACATCGGGCTCGTGCAGTCCATCTGTGCCGTTTATTTATCTGCGTCGAAATCTGACAGTCAGATCAGAAGATAACAGACCCTGTTATATCCAAGAATAACAGCAGATGCAGACTCATCGTCGATATGCTTAACGGCAAGCTCTGTTTTACAGCAGTACTAATCAACAATAAGGAATATTAAAACGCAATGAAAAAGTAATTCAAATCGTCTTCCCTGCCTTCGATCTGAGACCATAAGACATAAAGTTGAAATATTTAATATAGCTAAGTTCAAAATCGGGCCACCATCACGCCTAAACTTTATCAGGAAATAGTACACCATCATACATTCATACTTAGAGGAACCGGATCTCCTGCTCGTAAATCTCTGCTTGTTTTCTTGCTTGTTTCGATCTGGATCGTTCAAAACTCATCTAATGATCAAAGCATCTGTCTCCTGAATCAAATCACAGCCATCCGTGACGATCGAGCGATCGGATCGAAAACAAGCAGGGATTTACGAGCAGCAGATTTGGACCCATACTTAGATGAGCAAAATCGTACAAGTTGAAAACCTTCAACATCCCGCCACTGTATTGTTTTTGTACTGTTCCGACAGTTTAAACAAAGAAACATTATTTGTGAGTTGTGAACATTAATCATCTTTGTCAACTAAAAACATTTTATTTGTCAATCACTTCAAGTTAATAATTTTTTTATACATTTTCTAATGCAGATATGTATACTTTTGTCAGATTTAATATGAAAACACTTAATTGTTAATTATTTTACAATTAAGTGTTTTCATATTAATTTGGGAAAATTAATATGGGTGCTCTCTGCATCCATTAATTTGGACCGTCCGATTAGATCTGGACGTTTGACCGCTAATTACATGATTCAGGGGGATTTTGTATTATAAAATCACAACCGTTCAAATTTTATCGAACGATCCAAATAAGTGAGTGCAGAGAGCACCCATTTTTTATGGGTGCGGATGATATCGTTTCTAGTGAGAAGAGGTTAAGACTTCTTAAGTGTGATCTTGGATTTTTATAATTTTAAGTTTAAACGTAGAAATGATAACTTCATCTCTTATATGCATTGATGTGTGTTTATATTTTCTTCCCAAAAGTTTATTATTGATGATTAAAATGTTTTATATTTAGTTAACAAAGTTGTTAAAACGGAATTGTTATAATCTCTTTAAAAATCAAATGGTCTAGTATAGCTTGGTGACAACTAACTAGGATGACTTTCAAAAAAAATTATTCTCTGTGAGCACAAAGTTATATAAAAACAACTTCAAAAATGTAAAAAAATATTTTGTATACTAGATATAAACTTTGCAAATTTAAATATATAACTTTCATTTATGTATAAATAATTATCAATATATATTGAGTGACCTTATGATACTTCACAAAATATTACTCACCACTACAACAAAAAAGGAATTTAGCAACACTGATAAAGAAACGATCAAAGGATATTTTGTAAAACATCATTGACAAAAGTGAAAAAAGTTCGAAAATATGGTGAGAAAAGACAACGATTATTTTCAAACAACTGTTGCTCGCACTTTTCGGAATTATTACTTTTTTCTAAAATCCTAAGGCAATAGTTATTTAAAATAACCATTACCCCTCTCTTGACTTAAAGCAAAAATAATAATCGTTGCCCTATCAAAATCCTATGTATAAAAAACATATTTCCCGTCTTCTCTTCTTCTTCCTCCTTTAGCCGTCTTTCACATTCTCAACTTTCTCATTTCTTTTATGCCTCTCATTCCTCATTTTGCCGCCTCAACTTTCACATTCTCCAACTTTCTCATGGGTAAAGACAGAATTTTGTGACGTTGGATTTGTATTTTTGTGAAACTATAACTTAGCGTTATAACGCCAAGCTATTTTTTATACATAGCATTATAACACTATCCCAAGTCAGGGAAAATTTTTGTGACATTTGAAATTTAATCTAGCGTTATAACCAAAAGTAGCATTATAATGCTAAACCAGAATTGTCCAGTACTTAGAAAAATTTGGCCATCTAATCACCTTGGCGTTATAACGCCAAGTCTTTGGAAATTCTGGTTGAAAATTTTGCTACTAATAATCAAAACAATATTTTTGAACGAACTAAAATTATTTTGATAATCTTAAACAATATTTAAGACATAATCTTGATCATTTTTATTTTTATTTTTATTTGATCATTTTCTATTTTAAAACTTGATTACAAACTCTGATTCAATCTGGCATTATAACGCCAGACTTGGCGTTATAACACCAAAGTTCAGGACTTAGCCAAATTTGGCCAAGTTCCTAGCTTGGCGTTATAACGTCAGACTTGGTGTTATAATGCCAAGTCTCTAGAACTTGAGTCTTGAAAATTTTGCTACTAAGCCAAATAATATTTTTGATAAAATAAAGTTTATATTCATAAACTTAAATGTTATTTAAGACATATTCTTGAAGTTTTGAATTTTATTTCATTCTTAATCTGTTTTAAAAATCCATTTGAAATTTTGCTGAATTCAAGGTATTCTGCAGCTACTTTTTCAGTTGTAGACCCTACATGTTAGGGGCGCAAGTAATAGTTGCGTCCCTAAGTCATGTTGTACAATTTTTGTGCTAAGTTTTTTGTATTTATATAAATTTTAATAATTACTACTAATTAGTATTAATAGCATTAAATAGATTTTTATTAAAATAGTAATAATTATATTACTACTATTTATTAATAAATAGTAGTTATTAAAATAGTATTTTTATTTATTAAAATAAAATTAATAAATAGTATTAATATAATTATTACTGTGATAATTTGTAATATATTTTGGTGTCGATCGAACAGCTAATACACTCAACGCAAAAATGAGTTTTTAGAATGCGTTCTATCATAATCCATCTCTCTCTATATATATATATATATATATATATAGATAGAGATAGGCTAGAAAAATTCAAAAAAAATGTAAAATTCAATCTCCAAGTAGATTTCAATATGTAGATCATGTTCAATGGTTCGGATCGATCGTGGGAATTTTAAAATTAGAGATACAATGTGGAGCATTAGGGATTTGGTGATCCATGGAGCACCCTAGCCTATATATATATATATAGGCTAGGGTTCTCCATGGAGCACCAAATTGCTCGTGTTCCACATTCGTTATCTTCAATTTGAAAATTCCAACGACCGATCCGAATCGTTGAACATGATTTATATATTGAAATCTACTTGGAGATTGAATTTTACATTTTTTTTAATTTTATTGCTATTTTTAAAAGAGGTAGAAAAGTTGCTAATCAAACTGTTTCTGGACCAACACAAGTTGCAATTTCCCTACCTCTCTAAAAAATAGCAAAAATTTTCAAAAAAAATGTAAAATTCAATCTCCAAGTAGATTTCAATATGTAGATCATTTTCAACGGTTCAGATCTGTCGTTATATCTCACAAATCTCACAAATGGACGGCTAAAATTTCGATATATCATGCTCAATAATTTCGTTATATCAAAATCTCCTCGGATACACTATTTTTCTATTTTTAGAGTTTTTTAAGTATGTGTTTCGGATTTTTGAAATTGCCATACTTTTATGCATAAACATTGATTATTTATTACTATTTTGAGGCCATTTTAAAAAATCCGAAACACATGCTTAAAAAACTCTAAAAATAGAAAAAATTTGTATCCAAAGAGATTTTGATATAATTGTTTTTATTAAGCATGATAAATCGGAATTTTAGCCGTCTATTTATAATATTTGACGCACAAGCACGAAAGATGTTGTGCTTGATCAAGCACCGTAGCCCTACTTTATATATATATAGAGCATGGCTAGTGTGCTTCCATAAGCACTTCGGGTGAAACGCTTACGGGTCAAATTTAAAAATTTAGCATCTGAAATTTTGATTTAAATAGCTCGGTAATTTATTTATATCATAATCTTGTAGAATACAAAAAAATTTCATTTTTAGAATTTTCTAACTATCTCTAATGATTTTTGAAAGTTAGCCCAAAAAATAATAAAAAATACTTTAATTTCTATGTCAAATAGGGTCATCTTTAAAAAATCATTAGACATAATTAGAAATTTCTAAAAATAGAAATTTTTTGTATTCTACAAGATTATGATATAAATAAATTACTGAACTATTTAAATCGAAATTTCAGATGATAAATTTTTAAATTTGACCCGAAATCGTTTCACCCGAAGTGCTTATGGAAGCACGCTAGCCATACTCTATATATATATATATATAATAAGAACATTTAAGAACATTGATCGACTTCTAATCTAATCTAATCTAATCTAATATACTCATGTTCCGATATGGGGGTACTGTTCATTTCTACATATAAAAACATTGTTCATGCTACAGTAAAAACATTGTTCGTCATATTTTTAAAATTTTCCCTGTCGCGCGCTGTTCACGATACAGTAATTTACTGTAGATAACATTTTTTTCCAAATTTTTTAAAAAAAAAATTATTATTACAATACGAAAATTTAAAATTAATTTTTTCACGCGGAGCGCGAGTCGATATAGTTTAATTAGAATCCTTTTCTTTTTTGGAAATAATTTTAATATAAAATTCGGAAATATTGGTGCTGCAAAGTATCGTACCTTGTGTTCTACTATTTTTCCTTTTCAAGATGGACCGATGTTAGCCCATAATTAATTTATCAGGACCACTTGGGTTAAATTGGGCCCCCATGTCAAAAGGGCAGCGCTATTTGCGTGACTGCGTGTTTCTCGTTAGTGTGGTACTGTACCTTGACTACCTTCCTGTCATCTTGCGGGTGTTTCGTTGCATGGATGATGGGGTGCAGAACTCGTACCAGTCCGGTACACTAACTGACGCTCCACTGATTAACACAAAGGCAGTGCAGCAGCTACAGTAAACAATGCAAATGATTTGTACTATACATGTATTTCCAGGACCTCGCTAAAAAGGACCAACAAAACAAAAGTACATAGGTACGATATTAGACTATTAGTCAACTGCCATGATCATTTTGGAGAGAGGGAAACTGTTCAATTCCATAACTTCTTTGTTGATGGTGTTCGGTATGTGTATTTTGAGCAGTGCTTCGGTACGACAATGCCAGGTATTTTTAATAGATATATCATATATGTGAGACTGGATTTACGAAAGCGTTATAAATTTCTTAGGGTGATAATTTTTGTATGATTCATATCCGATAGTTAGATGAAATGAAATCTCCTTTGTTGTCGTCTCTATCCTTGATATAGCTCGAATTGCTCATCATCTTAATCTCTCTCCTTAAAACAAACTTGGATCATATTTCGCAAGTGTAGCATTCTAAAATTTTGGATTCATGCTCTTGTTTTGATAATTATGGTTAAATTATAATGTATAGTTTTATAATAGAGAGAGCGATTAAAAGATCGATTGCTGAAGGAAATCGATCGGATATTTCAAGTAAATGCATTTGTTGCTTTGAATCTGGCAACAACAATTATGGGCTTCAGTAAAATATCTATCTTTGTTGTTCTATGCGGCCCAAAATATATACCCAGTGGAATTCTTAGTGCAAGTGCAGCTGCATGATTCAACAGGCAAAATTTTGTGTTTTCCTTTTGAGATTTCGAAAGGCACCTCTCTTGATCTTATGCGGCCCAAAACAAAAGTTGCCAACACCTGATGATCCGATCCGATCACAACTCGACTTTTGTCGACAATTAAACTAACTCGATCCAATCCGATCCAAATCCGTCCGATCGGTGGCGGATCTAGAATTATAATCAGGAGTAGGCACTATTTACTTGCAAAATATAAATTTCGTCAAAATATTGAATATCATAGTAATTAAAGAGTATGGTTTATTAGGGGACATTTATTTTTTTGCTACTACAAAACTTCAAAATTGTCAAAATGCCGCTCAGAATTTTTTTTTTGTGTCAAAATGTCACTATTAGTTACTTTTTTGTATAGAGATCGGGTGCCGATAGTGCCATTTTGATAATTTTCAAGTTTTATAGTGACATAGAACTAATTTTTCTTTAAATATTAGAAAATTAAATATAACTATAATATAATAACACCTACAAAATTAAATCAAATCGATGATGTTAAATCGAGCCAACATACCCTAATATTTTTTGACAAGGTGTTGTGTACCTTCATTCAATTCAGTATATTTCTCACACCGACATAGTAAAACATCGACTGAAAATGTTCAAAATAAAAATATCAGCTAATAATCAAACAATAAATGAATTAAAGTAATAGCAATTGATTAACCTCAGGTAAACTAAACTAGAAGTCTAGGACCAATATAATCTTATTAAAATAAAACTCAAAATGACATTTTTTGTTAGATAGACAAAATTGTGTAGCAAAATTCCTTTTGCTTATTATGAACTTGAGCAAGGATCACTTCACATGTAGTACTTAAATTGGTTAATTTTTATTGTATTATTATTTTTATTATATTTCAATCGGTAAGTATTTTTAACGATGAAATTTGTTTATTTGTCATTTCTCTTTAGCATTAATATTTTATAATAACAAGTAAATCATATATCTAAGTATGTATAGTTGTAACAACTGAAGGTCTGAAGTATATATCCAAGTGTTATGATACATTTAACAATTGAAACAAGCTTAGAATGAAAAATTGCATCTCATGTGAAAATTTATGAAATTTGCATCTATTTTGGCATTGAAGTATTCGAGTGTTGGAGGATTTGAAGGACTCGCTAGACGCCAACAACGGAGGTTCGACGAGGCATGCACGATCACGACTCGTAAGTTTGGGCTTAGCCGCTTAGGGTTAGAGTTCGAGGCTTCGAGTTGACGGTAATTTGCTACTCGGGTCAGAGGGGAAGAAGAGAGGGACGATACATTAGGAGTCGTTAAGTCTGTTGAAAATAGCATTTACAAAGAGAGAGAAGAGAGGATCAACGATCTTAGTTTGAGGTAGAAAATATTAAACGAGTTTGAAGTAGGGATAGGCACAATATTAATTCAAGGGTAGGCACCGTATTTAATATCATTGAGCGTATGATGAATTTTTGAATTCAGGAGTAGGCACGTGCCTACCCCTGTGAAATGCTACATCCGTCAGTGCGTCCGACCCACCCGACTTGCCACCTCTACACTTAACTAGATTAATGAGTTATTCATACACTGTTTTGTATTTGAACCGATGAGCAAATGAGAAATCGTTCAATTGTCACTATTCGGACCTGCATCCTCTGCATTTTTATAGGGATGCCCTCTACGTCTTTAAAATATGAATTTTTGAAGTAGATCTCAGCAACTAATTTCTAATTACATGATTTAAAAAAGTTTTTGTAATATAAAATCTGATCCGTTGAGATCTAATCAGATGATTCAGATTTTAGTGACACAAAGACGTTCTAAGAGTATCTACATTGGTAATTGCTTAGCAATTGTTTATGTTGATGTGTCAATTGCTTTTGTAATTGTTGGATTGTATGTCTATTGTTTATTTAGCAAATTTGTTTATTAAACATTTATTGCTTAATTGACACGCTGTCAAAATGATTGAACCAAATTTTTTTTCTTAATTTTTTTTATTCAATATATAGAATTGCTAGAATGAAGTGTTAGCAATTTATAATATTTTTAATTACTATCCTAGTTATTTCATAACTTCTATAAAACAAATAATTAACGACCGTTTCAGAAAACTAGGTGAGCAGATTAACATCACAAACTCACTTCCAAACATCTCTATAAAAGTCACTGCACAGTGGCCCCACGTGAATGCATCAAATGTCATTGCTGGACCCCAGATATTAGTGTTTCGTTTGATGCATCAATCAATCAAGCGTGCAACTAGGAAGTAGGAACCATATTTTATGCATCAAACCTTCCTTTGTCTAAACGTACGAGTCACCGAAAACAAGCTCCACACAAAGGTTTTCGAGTGAGTGTTACGTGGATAAAAAAATTAAATTCAAATTAATTGTATCCGTTAATTATTATCAATTTTGTATTGATAATAGTAAAATTAAGTTAATTTTAATTCATAACAGAATTTGTCAAGGATTTCATATTACTGAAGATCTCCACTGCGCAGGAAATAGGATTTGGTGTTGTGCGGGACAGTGTAGCGCGGCATCTGAACCGTCTGATTATCACTGATTGCATCAAGATTCGTGTCAAAGTATAAATGACTTCTTGATTTCCATCTCTGACTGTCGATCGCGAAATTAACGATCGATTCGGACTGTCCATTTGCTGTAGCGCGCTACTGCACTACTACAGCAGATCCAGGTCCACTGCGCAGTGGTGTGGTCACTGTTCCTTCCAGAAAACACAGTAAGCATACTTTTTCAGTTTTCTTTCCTTTTTTTTCCCTTAAAAAATAAAAATAGCAGGACACTTGACTCCAAATTCAAAAACAAACTGGAGAACTTTGAAGTCGGATCGTTTGTGCACGACGAAATCGTACAACCAAGGTGCATTTAACATCTGACAAAGTTATCAAATCTGTGGAGCCCGGTGTCAGAATTAATTACTACTCCCTTCTCTGTTTCGCTTGCGGTCAAGGGAACCTCCACTGCCCGATTAGACCCGGCCTTGGGAACCGTTTCGTTCTTCGTTCTTCGTTCTTCTTCTCTGTTTCGTTAGAATCTCACCATCTCTATCTACCCTTGTTCATTTCGCACTCTTTCTCCTCTCCTATAATCCCCTCTTCGTTCGGGTCGAGAAACTAATAAGAGAGATTTTTTTTTGAAATAGATTGGAGTTAGATGAGAGATAGAAAGAAAGAGATGGGGCTAACGAATCTCGGAGTTTCGATTTGCCTCTTGATCTGTTTCTCTATCACTGGTGTTCTATCCAGCGCATCCGATCACAAATACAAAGCTGGGGAACCGGTGCCTCTCTATGCGAACAAGGTCGGGCCGTTTCACAATCCAAGGTAATAGATCTCAATCTCTTCCATTCTGGATAATTTTTTGTTTTTGTGGCTTGCACTATGTCAGATCTCAAAGTGTTTTGCCAGATCTAGGAATTGGTCTTTGCCTTGGTTAATTTTTCAATTGATTAGATTTCGGCTTAGATGCCTTGATGGGGATCTGAAATACCATTTTACTTGACTTTTTTTTAACAGGAGATACTTTGACGTGTCGGGATCTTTAAGCTTTGCTAAAGTAGTTTTGCATCTCAGTATTCATCAATCATTAGGTTGCTTGAGTTATAGTTTTTAGCGGCACTCTGTGCTCAATTTGTGGAGGCTATCCTTAATTATCTATATGACATTGTATTTTGCATCTAATTAGGCCTGTGTGTGATTTGTCAAAAAAAAAAATGCTAGTAACTCCTCAAGCATATACACCTATCTCCAACAATTCTAAGCATATCCTACATGCCTTGGTTTTATTTGTATCAATTCATTTAATATCTCTCAAATAAGATCGGAAATATAATTTTGTTCCGTTGTAACTATAATCTTCCCTGCCAGAGTAAATTTGTTCTGGATTAAGTATGAAATTTGCTGTAGGCATTTTTCACTTCTGAATTTGTGTTTTAGAGAAATAAGGTGTTGTAATCTAGAGTAAAAATAAAGAGAAAAAAATTTCAATTTTATGTGCATCAATACTTTTCTGTAGCTTATTATTGTTTGGTATAGTATAGATAAACATTTGGTCTTGATTGTGTTCGATACTTAAAAGGGTAAAATTAATATTTGCTAACTGATTTTATGTTTTTTAAATTGTTGCAGTGAGACGTACCGCTACTTTGATCTTCCGTTTTGCTCTCCTGGTTTGTATATTGTTGTATATTATTAATTAATATTCTTTAGTTCCTTTCTTTTAGCCTTATTTCTTGCAATCTAAGTGCTGACCATAAGGAATAACGAGATCTGATATGAATAGTAGACATTGTTCCAGTTTTTATATTACTGCAGTTGTGCTGCATGCAACAACAACAACAACAAAGCCTTTAGTCCCCAACAAGTTGGGGTAGGCTAGAGATGAAACCCAACTGGAGTAATGAAAACTCAGCGTAGATAATAATAATATAACAAATAGTAATGTAATAGTAGTAGTAGTAATAGTAATAATACTAATAATAAATTAATAACAACAATAGTAAAAAACCACTCTAGGAATTGTGAAGAGGTCTGATTTGGTCAAGCCTTATTTCAACCAAGAACTTCATTATTAAAATAACATTTCAAAGACAGCTAAGACAGATCTTCATGTCTTATTGTTTTGAAACCTTCTAAAAATCTATTTCCGGTCTTACCTAGGAAGCAGTTTCCAAGTACTGATAGTCTCATGTGCAAGTGCAACAGTTGAAACCTTATACATTTCAGATTACCACCATATGAGTAGTTCATATGTTCTCTCAGAAAGCAGATATCAGCTCTATGGAAAAGAAATATATCATATATATATTTATATCCTATTTTTATGGTTTTCGTCAGAATATACTCGAATTACCTTGTATGTTATCACTGCTTCTGGCTACCTTTTAGGTTCGTGGAGTTGCTGAGTTTGCCAATCTTATATGCTGTTTAATATTGTCCTGTTGTTTTGAACTTCCTATTCCGATCTGACCTTTTTTCTTATGCCATTCAGAGCACATAAATGAGAAATCTGAGGCACTTGGTGAGGTCTTAAATGGGGACCGCCTTGTTGAGGCTCCGTACAAATTGGATTTTTGTGTTGACCTTGACTCAAAGTCTGTTTGCAAGAAGAAACTGTCAAAGGAGGATGTGTCCAAATTTAGAAGTGCTGTCACAAAGGACTACTATTTCCAGATGTACTACGATGACCTCCCTTTGTGGGGTTTTGTGGGAAAGGTTGAGAGGGAAGGCAAGACTGATGCCAGCGAATACAAATACTTCCTGTACAGGTATCGTCCTTTTGCGTATTTGGCACCGTAGTTTAACTTGAAAAATATGAATTAGTAAGCCCCCCCCCCCCCTTTTCTTTCTGGTTGTGGTTTGGGCTAGAGAATAATGGAATTTGCCAATGTTTGTATGCTTTCCAATTTTGTTTGTCCCTTCTCTCTTAGTACTTTGAGATTTACGAGGTACAGAAGGAATTTCCTTTTGATAATATAAGATCTGCTGTTCATTTGAATCTGTAACTGTGAGCATCTGCATTACAGCGTTCCTTATTCATGTTATCAAAATATTATGAACAAATTAATTGTTTTATGAGAATTTGATCTGAAAGACATGGCTTCCTGCAATAATATGTTCTGTGCACGTGTGCAGTTTTGTTTGATATCTTAACTTTTCCACGAGTAACATTTTATCTTGAGGCTTCACATTAGAGTGGTAATATTGTATCTCCTATTTTACGGGAAGGGACTAGTTCACATGTAATCTGCAGCTGGTATTGGAATTCTCATGAAGTATTAAATTTGGCTATTTTGTACTTACTATCTAAAACAGGCACATACATTTTGAGGTACAATACAACGGCAATAGGGTGATAGAGGTAAGTGCACGGACTGACACAGATGCAGTCACAGATGTGACAGAAGACAAGGAGATTGAGGTTGAGTTCCTGTACTCGGTCAAGTGGAAGGAAACGGCCGTTCAGTTTGAACGCCGCATGGAGAAATACTCACAGGCATCAGCCCTTCCCCACCACCTCGAGATCCACTGGTTCTCCATCATCAACTCCTGTGTTACTGTGCTGCTATTGACGGGTTTTCTTGCTACCATCCTCATGCGTGTCCTTAAGAATGATTTCGTCAAGTAAGATGTTCTCTCTCACTCTCCTCTATCCCTGTCTTTCTTTTATGCTGTATGTGTTGTTCTTGTTGTTAGATTATTTCTTTGAAGAGACTAACATTAATATTTAGAGTGCCCCCTCCATTTCTTCTGCCCCCACAATCCACATGTAACCCTTATGAAATTTATAAAACCCAAATAACAACAAACTATTTTATCCAAAAGAAATCAAACTATTAATGCGATCTCTGTTGAGTCTTCCTATGTGCACGTAATACATCGTGACATTCCAGTTTCATTTTGATGTTCTAGGAGGAATCAACCTCACAGAAATGGTCCGCATCACTTGGTTAGATGATTTTGTGATGCCCGTTGAGGTGATAGCACTACCAATTTTTTCAAGCACATAGAGGATACAATATTGATCACATCTAAGTATCTAACAGTTCTATTTTATTATTTGAGTTTTACAATTTCGTTATTAGAAAATTAAAATTGGAGGTATGAAAATAGAGGCTTTTGAACCTTACTCATGTTGTTTGGTACTGCCACCTTTGTTTGGCATGATAAATATTTATAAAATGCTGGTTTGGTATTAATATTTAATATTGTTAATGTAGTACCAATATTGCATCTATATACCCAAGCTTTATCTGTTCATTGAGTTGTGTGTACCATTTATTATTTATCTATTATATTTGTCTTCTGCCTTCCTCCTGATGGCAGCGGATGCAGCCATTCTCTAGTTTTAGTTTCGATAGTTCTGGTTGATCTGTCCATAACTTTTTTGAGTAGTAACTAATGTCGTTGAATGCTAGCTTATCATAAAATGTAAAATACATTGGTCTAGAAGAATATTCATCTGTATTATGAAACTTTGAAGGTTATCTGAATTTTATGCTCCTTTTTGTTTGATTAATTTTCTAGCTTTAAGCCTTTAACTATATTTGGAATCATGTCGCAGGTATGCACATGACGAGGAATCAGCAGAAGAGCAGGAAGAGACTGGATGGAAGTACATACATGGTGACGTGTTTAGGTATCCTAAGAACAAGTCTCTCCTTGCTGCATGTGTTGGCTCTGGCACTCAGCTCTTCGCTCTGTAAGTCTTGTGACCCTTTTTCTAGGATATCTTTTTGTGGTTATTGAATTTTGTTTTGTTAGTACTATTTTGCTTATAGTCCAGGATTAACGATGTAAAATACTACTCTAAACTTATGATTGGTAGAATAGTGTATTATTATTATTATTATTAGCATTATTATTATTATCATTTTTATACTTCTATTTTTACTATTATTTTACTATTTATTATATTGATTTTCATTTCAGATTGGGTTTCATTTCTAGCCTACCCCAATTTATTTGGGAATAAAGGCTTTGTTGTTGTTATTGTAGTACTATTTTGCTCATTTTTATCTTCATTTTACATATTTCTGTGTTGTCCTGGCTCATTTTAATCTTCATTTAAATATATCTTTTTTGGTACTTCTCTTGTAGTGCGATCTTCATATTCATTCTTGCTTTGGTGGGAGTGTTTTACCCCTACAACAGAGGAGCTCTCTTCACTGCACTTGTTGTCATTTATGCACTAACATCTGGTATTGCTGGTTATGTTGCTACCAACTTCTATTGTCAGCTTGAGGGATCAAACTGGGTAAGTTGTGCCTTCCAACCAGGTGTCCACTCTTTTGGAACAATTAAGGCTTTACAAAAATTGTTTTCCATTAAATTGGGCACTGAACTTCCATAATTATGGATTCTGTCTGGAGTTAGCTGCAAGTTGCATTGAGCCCCTGTTATCATTAATTTTGCATGCAATGTATTCAGCAGCAGTAGCAAGTGTGCACACTGAATAATATGATTTCGAACATTTTTAGGAGTGTATTCAATTGTGTGTAGTAGTGCATTTTCTACAAGCCGTATTGTTCCTAAGTGGTCCAATTTCTTTTTTGAGAAATGTCCAAGTATATATGTTATATAATTGGATTCAGTTTCCATAGTTAATTGATGCTAATTGAGAGCTAAACTGATGATTAATTTGCAGGTTAGAAACTTGATTTTAACAGGGTGCCTTTTCTGTGGGCCCCTCTTCCTGACATTCTGCTTCCTCAATACGGTTGCGATTATCTACAGTGCTACAGCCGCACTTCCCTTCGGCACCATACTTGTCATCCTCTTGATCTGGACCCTCGTCACATTCCCACTGCTCGTACTTGGTGGCATTGCTGGCAAAAACAGTAAAGTTGAGTTCCAAGCGCCGACTCGTACTACCAAGTACCCTCGTGAAATCCCACCACTTCCCTGGTACCGTGGACCTGTTCCGCAGATGGTCATGGCTGGGTTCCTACCTTTTAGTGCCATCTACATCGAGCTTTACTATATCTTTGCTAGTGTGTGGGGTCACAGGATTTACACCATTTATAGCATTCTCTTTATTGTCTTTATTATTCTTATCATTGTGACTGCGTTTATCACTGTGTCTTTGACCTACTTCCAGCTTGCTGCAGAAGATCACGAGTGGTGGTGGAGGTATGTTCATATTTTGTTTCATGTTCATAAAATACAAAATTCTATGTACCCCTGCAAGACATAATTTTGTTAATTTTCCTCCATATTTGCTAATTGACAACTAACACCATTCCTGTTTGTTGATTAAGCTCCAAGCTGTCATACTGCCATTAAACTAACCTTAAAATTTGCAGTTTGATTGTAAACAGAAACTTAATTACTCATTTGTTTATTCCATAGTAGAACCTTAAAACATTATTTTTGCCCTTAAGACACTGGAGTGGGCCTGAACTGAAAATTATAGTCCGAAGAAGCTAAGCAAAACCATAAACAAAACAAAGGGCACATCAATAAATAATGGTCAAGATATGGCAGCAGTCTAATAATGGATGAAAGTCTGCATAAGCTTATATGTTTTACCTCTGTTTAGGGCATTTCTATGTGGCGGGTCAACTGGGTTATTCATATATGGATACTGCTGGTACTACTATTACGCCAGGTCCGACATGTCGGGCTTCATGCAAACATCATTTTTCTTTGGTTACATGGCTTGTGTTTGCTATGGCTTCTTCCTCATGCTTGGCACTGTTGGTTTCCGTGCTTCACTTGTATTTGTGCGTCACATTTACCGATCGATCAAATGCGAATGAGCTGAGTTGGTGTGGCTATAGGGAGGTTCGGGTTAGATGGGTATTCTTCTTTTGATGTTCTACTTTTGCATAGCCTTTTCAATAGAGAGATTATAAGGGGAACTATGGTGTTGTGTAAAGTGGCCGGAGCGCTTTTAGAGATGATTGAATGTAGTTACGAGTACTATCCGTGAGGAGATTTGTTGTTTTGATATTTAGACGGACTTGTTATTTTTGTACTGGCCAAAAGAAAACTGGTAGGTATCGTTTGAACTTTTGATGTTGTAGCAAGCTCTTGTTCATGAAACACGGAATAATTCATATATATGATTTTCCGGGGTAAATTTGCAGGGTTCGTTGTTGAATTAATTATAATTAATAGCTGTACTCAATTGCTTATGTGCCTACTGTTGAATTGTTAGGGTATTCTGACATTGTTTGTTATAGAGCATTTCAACATTTAAGGATGTCGCCATTGTTTTATATAATTTTTTTATGACAAGCAGTAGAAGATTTCACCCTACACCAAATTAGTTACATTGATCGCCAATAAGCTTGTAATTAAGTCCTGTTTTATGTTAAAAATTTGTGAAGAAATATACAATAGAAAAAAGCCAAACACCGTAACAACAATATGGAAAGTGCTTGTATTTTTTATTAAGTATTTCATTGATTTTGCGAGAGCAATCCGTTTATGTTTTCGATTTCTTACGATACAGATATATTTAGAAAAAGAGAGGGTTCTAATGCCTCGTGCTCATTAATTTAAAAAATTAATTAATTAATTTTTTAAGATTTTAAATATCAAAACTAATTGATTGAATATTTCATATATGTCATAATACATGTGTATAAAAAATATTGTAACATTTTAGTTTAATTTTATTGGTCATCTAGAGCTAACAAAATCAACGGTTCAAATCCAATAATTTTGAACTGTTGATTTTGTTAGCTCTAGATGACTAATGAAATTAAACTAAAATGTTACAATATTTTTTATACACATGTATTATGACATATATGAAATATTCAATCAATTAGTTTTGATATTTAAAATCTTAAAAAATTAATTAATTATTTTTTTAAGTTAATAAATATAATGAGACACAAAAAAAAATAGTGGTATTTAATTCCTTCTCTCAGAAAAAGAGGAAGCCAAACACCGTAACAACAATACGGAAAGCCAAACACAGTAATATTAGCAAATTTCTGGACTCTGGTGGGGGATCCTTTTTCGGTTTGTTAAATGCAAATTTTTGTTTTCCCATTCAAACAGTATTTTTCAGTTCAAATTTCATCTCAAATAGGCATAGGAAACATCCGAACGGACCTAAATATTTTAGCCCAACTGAAGTATTAAGTAACAACTATCAGGGAAAGTTTACTGTGAAAATTACAGGAAAGTAACGCCAATACCATCTTTTACTGGATTCATTTCTTCATTGGAAAATGCCAAGAGGCTTTCCATCTTTCATTGGCTATTCCATTTACACCACAGCCGAATAAAATCTGAAGTGGCAAGGAGAGGAAAGCCACCAGGCTCCACTCAAACTCGGAATCTCCTCTCAATCAACTTTGGCGGCGAGTTTACCGGAGGTGAACTCACCAATGGCAGTCACCGCCGCCGTAACTCCTCCCCTCATCTATCTCTATCCTTTTTGTTCTTTTCATCGCGCTCACTTCACATCCTCACCTCTCCGTCAAAAACCCCACATCTATTCGGATAACACGATTTCAATTTCGAGGAATAATTACTATGATAGAATCGTGTTACATCCTCCTCGTGCTGTGCTTTCAACTGGTTCTGAAGAAGGTAATAAACAATTATTGATTTTATCTATTAGTGAAGTATTCGTATAATCGTGGACTACAGTTACCACTGGTAGGTTATCAATGTGATCATTATCACATGAGATGATTAGTAGTAGTTTCCGATTCGATATATTCAGTGTTGATGTTTCATTACAGAGAAATGCAGTAAAATAAACGTGTATTGTATTCTACATTTAACAAACCGTTACTGATTATATAACTGTCACATGTATAATGTATTCAATTAAATAGTGATAAATTATGGAATTTTCTTTCTGTATCAGTACGAATGTCAGATCCAGAGTTGAGACAGGTGCTTGAGTTAGCTTCTGATATTGAATTGCTAGAAATTGAGGGCATTCTTTTTGGGACTAGGTATGTTATAAAACAATATGCATTCTACATTATTACTGGTTTACTTGCAGTGATTATTTTTCGATCTTACTTAGCCTTCATTTTTGCTACAGTGATGCTTGCTTAATCATAAATAACCTTCATGATTGCTATATGCTGTTTTTGTTTACAATTGGAAGTTGTAGTCTGCAAAATCTTACATGAAATTTTCCACGAGCTTTCATAATTAATTGAGCAAAATTAAAATTTATTTTACAGCTACTTCAGCCCCTTGTTAAAATCAATTAGTAAAAGGCTAGATTCTGATCATTTGATGAATTTGGATGATGTGGAGGAAAGATCAATATTCATATCCCATCTAGAGTCCAGATTTTTGTTTCTTGCTGCAGATGCCCGTTCAGTGATAAGGTCTCTCTTTTTCTTTGAAACATTAGTTATATCTTTTTTAAGACATCTAATAAATATTTCATGTCAACTCTTATAAGTTATAGCCTGATCTGAGGGATACCCAACTTAACC
>CAXKVX010002226.1:0-14654 GCA_964058865.1 Eleocharis quinqueflora
TGAGAACGCGATAAATCTCTTGCAAGGCTCGAGGTTTGTCAGTCACGTTACGAAGCCCATAGCCGGCAGTTATAGCATCAAAATAACAATTCTCGAATGGCAAGTTCAGCGCATCTCCTTCTATCCATCTGCAATGCCACATTAAATATAAATAGGTTATTTTAGAAAAATGTGAAGTCTTTATTTGTTTTTGCAAATATGGCATCTGACTTCTTATTTCGCAGCCAGAAAAATGTGAAGTCTTTATTTGTTTTCGCAAATGTGAAATTTGACTTCTTATTTCGCAGCCGTGACCTTCGATCTCTCTTCCACATGCGAGAAAATCTAGTTGTATCACCTCTTGCACACAAACCCTAGCGGGCATGCTTGTACCCCCCCCCCCCCCTCCTCTCTCTCTCTCTCCGCCTCTCTTATAAAAGAAAACCCTAGGTACCCATGTGCCCCCTCTCCTCGCTCTCATGTTCTGAGAAACCAAATTAACCAATGACACGCTCGCTTGGAAAGAAAATAGAAAGAAAAAGGGGGACAGTGGAGGAGAAGAGCTTGGATCCGACAATCGAGGAGGAGACGACCAACCTAGACCCTAACCCGCATCTAGCTCATTCTGTCCTGCTTCATCTGCCTGCTTGCATTTTGTCTGGTAACCCTAACTTGATCCCCCTTTGTGCTTGTTCGACTTGTGTACTGTGCATGATCTCTTTTGTTTACGTTGATTTTGTGTGTGAGAAAGGAAACACATCCTTGCCTTGTGGCTTGAGATGTTCTTTGCTTGTCTCGTGTTGATTTTCATGATAAAGTATAATGAGCTAGCGTGCTAATTAAATTAAGAAACGAGCGTTTAAATTAGGAGTTCATTGCATGATTGAAATTAAGAAATAATGACAAAAGTATTGTTTGCAACGAGAGTGATATGGGCACCTTTATAATATCTTGATAATGTATTTGATCTTTGCAACTAATTCTTTTATTTTACTTCTTATGTGCTTTTAATATTCAGGAATTGGGTAGGATTCACACATTAAGTGGTGTCGAGGCTCGCAAAGTTTATTTTACAACAGAAATGATAAATGGTGCTTAAAAATAGAATGCCGAAGAACCTGCTGTTATTAGAGGTATACATTGTATTTTGAATATTAAAAAGAATATACATTTAACCTCCAAATATTCTATGTCAAGTTAAACTTAGTAGGGAACTAGTGTTGCAGTTTCAGAGTTTGTTTGGGGGATCCATATCCCATGGAATACTCTGTATTACGGAACAACAATCGAGGGGTTCACACAACTTCGAGATTCACATGCACAAATCTCAAAGTTGCGTAAATCATTCGATTGCTATTCCGTTTCAGAGTATTCCGTGGGATGTGAATTCTTGTTTGGGAAGGTGAACTAGCTCCAATGATAAGCTAAACCAAGAAAATGGAACTTGGGTAGGATTTTTTACAACAGAAAGGATAAACGGTGCTTAAAAGTAGAATGCCGAAGCACCTGTTGTTGTTAGAGGTATACATCGTATTTTGAATATTAAAAAGAATATACATTTAACCTTCAATTATTCTCTGTCAAGCTAAACTTTAGTAAGTAACTTGTGTTGCAGTTTCTGAGTTTGTTTGGGGATCCATATCCCGTGGAATACTCCGTATTATGGAATAGCAATCGAAGGGTTCACACAACTTTGAGATTCGCATGCACAAATCTCAAAGTTGTGTAAACCATTCGATTGCTATTCCGTAATACAGAGTATTTTGTGGGATGTGAATTCTTGTTTGGGAAGGTGAACTAGCTCCAAACGATAAGCTAAGCCAAGAAAATGCAGCGTAAATGCCAATAACAGGTACAACTTTGCTTATATCGGTAGTCATTTTTTTTTAATCACATATTTTGTTGTTCTTTATTATATTTATCTCCACCATGATAATCCTTTTAAATCCCTTTTTGCTACAATTTTTTCTGTTAGGCATTTTCAAAAACACCTTATGTGCAAACTAATATCCTTGTTAATTTTCTATGTTCTCAGTTCTTATTTTAGTTACTATGAAAGTTCATCTTATATTTGGTTCCAATACAGAACTGGAATAAGCAAACAAGAAATCTGGAAAATGGATGGAAGTCTTAAAAAATTGGATGGAGGTCTTAACAAGGTAACATTTTGTTGCATTTAGTTACTACATGGCATGAGATGCCAAAAATAGCAAATTAGTTTATAAATCTCATAGTGTGAATTGGCATGAGATGCCAAAAACAGTCTCATGTACCAAATTCATTGTCATAATTTTGAATTTTGTTTTGACAAAAATAGAATGCAACACAAAGTGATGTTATAACATAGATTTAATTTGTCATGGTGCTACTTATACTACTTTAATTTTCATTTTCTAGGACTAACACTGGACTGAGATTTTAGGTGTCGGTAGCAACTCATATTGGTAGTGGCATTTAACGGGTATTATGTGGATTTGTTTCCACATGCTATAAAATTTAGTGAAGTCAAGTAGAACACTAGGCAGGCGGAGACTCATATTTGTTCTTTTTAAGAAAGGTTGGAAGTCAATAGCTTATGAAACACTGAAATTGTATGAGTTGTAAACTTGTAATGTTGTTTCTGTATTAAACTCTTCTACTTTTGTGATTTTTCTTATATTTATGACATTTTATTATGTAACTGTAAGATAAAAAAATTATGTTTATGTTAATTTTACTTAAACAGTTGAATGATATAATTCAGTTGAATGATATAATAGTAAAATTTTGCCTATCCCACTGCATTGTGTAGCATCTTTCTAGTATTGATTTAATAGTAAGAGTTAAAGCTATTGTTTAAAATAGCTATGGGAAGAATTATCAATAAAAACAAGTGAGAATTAAGCTGAACAATAAGAAAGAGAATTTTACTTAATATTATCATAGCATGATTTCCAGTACATTTCTTGCTTAGTAGCAGCAGCTTTCAACTGCACACTTGAGAAATCAACAGCTTTCACCTGGCAAAGACAAAAAAGAAATGGGATGCGAAAGAACAATAAAGTCCACTAATTTTGAAGAAATTGGAAGCTAACTGAGAAAGATGGTCCGACTAACCTCACCGTCAAGCCCAACCTTTTGGGATAGAAGAAATGCCAAATCGCCACTGCCACAACACAAATCTAAAACCCTATCCCCTTTCTTTGCCCTGAAATTGCAAAATTTAAATTTGATTATCCTATCTCTTACCCAATCATTTCCTTCAAAACATTCACATTTTTTTCTCAAAAATTAACATTGTTTTGTGCGAATTAACACTAATAGGAGTTAGATAATTTTAAATGCTGCAGTAATAGAAAATGAAAATAAGCAGGTGAGAGAGAGAAGGGTACCGGCTCCAAGAGACGCACATTCTCTTCCAGATACGGTGCAGCCCCAAGCTCAGGACATCATTTAACTGTCTCCACCATTTTTTTCATTTTTCATTTTTTCCCAATTCAAGTATAAATAACTAACATCATATCTCCGACTAAGCAAAATTTGTAATTAGAAAACCTAGAAATATTTTCCTTATTCTCATAACCTCTAGAAAAGAGACGGTACACGTACATTATCATAGACAGGAGCTATCCGGCTGAACAGTTGCTGTCGATCAGAGGCGGAGCATCGGATCCCTGTTCTTGCTTGAAAGAAACGGAGAGGTACAGGACAAGAGCAGAGACGAAAGGGGATTGGTCTAACTGGAGGAGGAGGGGACATCGGGGCAGTGATAATCGCCATGCGCAATGTCATATCTCCCACCATTGGAGAAACTGAGAGAGAGAGAGAGAGAGATCACACAATCTCTCAAATCTCAATCAAGGTGGATAGTGGGTGGCGCACTAGGCCCAAACGAATACACTTCACTTGGGCTGTCTAGTATTTAGTCGAGAGAATGGAAAGAAGAGCAAAAGATTCAGATTTGTTCTCACTTAATTGGATATTTGCAAAAAAAAAAGGATAAAGCTATGGAGTTGAACTTTTTAATCTCCATAAAATGGTATTTTGTTATTCTTCAAATGATAAAAAAAAACACTTCTGGACGACTGGACCTCACAAACTTTGATTTGTGACAATTACATTCGAGTTGGATTTGAAAATCGTTGAAGGCATCTGTTTGAAAAGGTTGGTAGGATGTTTGTCAAGGTATACAAATTTGGAAGGAATTTAGAAACATAGCTCCAATAAAAGAACAAAAGGTTTTATTCGGTACTCTCACTTGATATTAATAGAACTAAAAACTATAAATGCTATTTTTTAATTAACGATCATAATTTAATATTTTTATTTGCAATGTTGAGTACGAAAACACTGCCTAATCTCCTCTTATTTCCTTTCCCCTTCTACTTTTCACTTTTCACTTTTCACATCCCTTGCCTTCACCTCGCACAAATGACAAACACAAACAACACCAAGTATCAAGACAAGCTGCGTGTAATCCGCCATGCAAAACCTCGATGCGTCAATACTCAGACTTTTTTTTTTCAAGTTTAGTGTCAGGTTACAATCTCTTTATTTCTACAAAATAATAATCAAAGAATGGACAGATACAACAGACAAAGTTTAGTCCATTATTTCTTTTTCAATCCGCAAATGCACAAGTCCAAAAACTTCTACCAAAACTTCCTAACACAAAATGAAGCTAGAGCTCGATCTCTTCACAAAGTTGTCCCGTAATTTTTCGAACGTCTACTAATATGACCACATTTACAGCTGCTGTTTAGTATACAAAAGCAAAAATAAGTTCAATCATAAATTGTTAAATTAGACCAGTAAGAAAACAGGTATGCCCTTGGTAGAGGAGGAGGAAAACACCGCTTCCACTTCCTCTCCTACTTCAAAATCTCTTCTTCCCTTTTCCTGCAACATAACATGTAAATTAGTACAAATGTCAAAGGATGTGATTAATTTTATCCACATGATCAAGTAATTGTCTGCTTTTGCACTCTTTTACAGTTTCCTTATATACATATACACGCAGGATCCCAGTTTGTATGGGTTAAATTCTAATTAACTTGGACATCATGATACTTAGGTCGCTTCATCAATGAAAAGGCTAAAGATGGTAATGCTACAAGCTGCGGTGCCATCTTCTGTATTTTTTTTTCTTCAAGAACCGAGGTGATAATTTCAATAGTGAAACAATTGGTGCAGCAGTTTGGGTCTTACTTTCCAATTTCTCAACTAGAAAATAGTACAGAAAAGATATCTTTTCAAAACCATACCTCAAATTTGTACATTCCCCGTGCACCGTCACTTAACTCGAGAACTAGACCATGTGCACGTATCTGGTGCACCTTTGCAGTCACTACATCCCCCAATTTCAACTGACCAGAACTGAGACTTTCCTTTGGAGCCTCATCATCTGCATCTTGCGTGTTCATCTGTGCCAGCAGTTCTGCTACTTCAAGGCTACGTTTTGAAGTTGCTTTCTTATTACCTTTATTAGAAGACGTTCTAGGAGAAGATTTAGCAACCTTGAGGGACCTTTTCTTAGCAGTGAGAAGTTTTTTGGCAACATCAGGACTGTCACATTCTTCTTCAGGGCGAACGATAACAGGTGGCGTCGAGCTGCTGACTAACTTTCTAGGAGAAGATTTAGCAACCTTGAGGGACCTTTTCTTAGCAGTGATAAGTTTTTTGGAAACATCATGACTGTCACATTCTTCCGCAGGGCGAATGATGACAGGTGGCGTCGAACAGCTGACTAACTCTTCTGAGGTTGTTTCTTGTGGAGGCGGAAGGGCAACATCAACAGGGGAATCTAGAAGGTCCTTTTTAGGTGTTGGCAAGGTCGCTTTAAGAGACAGTTTTAAGTTGCCTCTTACATCCTGACCTATGCACATTAGCGAGATCTGCTGTCCCACTGAGATTACGTCTGACAATTTGGTTACCTGGCAAAAGATGGTTAAAATAGAAGATTTTACAAATTTTAACCAAAATATTTTCAATGAGAATGGGAAAGAGGTAAGCAATCTAGCTAGCTATCTATAGAAAACCATTACTATTAAATTAATTACCAGATCGTGTGAGAGCTCAGAAATATGGAGCAAGCCCTGCTGACCACCATTGAACTCAATAAATGCACCATACTCTTTTATTGATGCAACGACTCCCTTATAAACCTTCCCAACTTCAATTTGACGCCCAACGAGAAAGTCAATCTGTGTAGGATTTGAAATAACAAAAGCAACATAATAAAGCAAATTGCAAGTGATTGTAATTTGGTTTCAAAAAATGACATAATAGTATACTATCACCTTTTCAAGAGCTTTCTCTATGGTTGTTTGAGTCTTAGCAACCAAGGTAACTGTGCCATCACTAACAGAAACCCGTGCACCTAAAAATAAAACAAGAAAAATAAACAAAGAAAGTATGAAAATTTTATAGGAAGGTCATCAGATGTAGGGTGCCAAAAGAAGGGGCTTTAGGATGTTACCAGCTTCTTGTTCAATCCTCTTCCTGTGAAAAATCAACTTCCTAAGAGAATCATTGTTCAACTTGAGAGTGGTTAAACGAGGGGCGGAACCGTCATTCATGGATCGGGCAGTGCTAATTTCTTGCTCCATTCTGTCCAGAATGTGTTCTCGGCCCCTCCGTGCAGGCTCCAAGCTCTCACATATTATGTCAAGTGGAATCCCTGCTGGTTTTATGTCCAGTTGAATTGCAGTTATCCCCTTTCTAGTTCCTGCTATTTTGAAATCCATGTCTCCTGAGTGATCCTCTAGACCCTTCATAAAAATAAATATGTTTCAGAAATCAGAATATTAACTTTGAGAATTGATTAAGTCCAGCTAAAGTTCACTGTTTATGTTCACTTGAATTTAAACACACTACAAAACTTCTATAACATTTGCACCTAGACCCAAAATATTTTATTTGAAAAAGAAGTCCTAAAATTAACCTTTCAAACATCCGGCCCCAAGCATTTCAAACAAATTTTTTTCTCTCCTTTAATTTAATTGAAATTTAGCCTCGGATTAATACTAAGTAGATTATCATAATCTGAGTCTAGATTATCAATTTTCAGAAGGGCAGCCCGGTGCACGTAGTTCCCGCTTGTGCGGGGTCCGGCGAAGGGTCGGACCACTTTGGTCTTTGTACGCAGCCTTTCCCTACATTTCTGCAAGAGGCTGATTCTATGACTCGAACCCGTGACCTCCTGGTCACAAAGCGGCTTTACCGCTGCGCCAAGGCCCTTCATTAATTTTCAGAAGGAAATATGATTTTTCTATCCCACAAACCACACTGTAGCTTAAAAATGATAAACTTTGGAGGTGTTTTGGAAAAATGAAAAATATTGGTTTATATTGCCCAAAAAAGGGAAAAAAAAAACTAAGGTCTAATGTATAACAAATTGTAATGTTTGTTACCAGAATATCCGTGAGTATACGGTAATCCATGATTTCCCCAGTGGCAGGGTCCACCTCACTAACAAGACCCACTGAAACACCAGCCACATGCTCTCGTACAGGTATACCTGCATCCATCAGAGCCATACTTCCTACAAACAACGAAACAGGTTCATATTAATCATTCGCAATGGCACTCATTAAACAATATGATAATGTAGAATATTCAAATACTAGGGAAAAACAATTATCAGCACTGGTAGGTGTAATACCTCCACAGACAGTAGCCATAGAGGTAGAACCATCAGATGCCATAACCTCAGCATTAATCCTCACCGCATATGGGAAATCATCTTCTCGGGGTAATACTGCAAGTAATGCCTTCTCTGCTAATGTGCCTATCAAATTGAAATTATCATATTATTAGGATAGAATAATCATTAGTTATTACAAATAATAAATGCAACAAGAGTACACATACCGTGACCAACTTCTCTCCTGTTAAGGCCACCACGCTTTGCAACTTCATTAATAGAGAATGGTGGGAAACTGTAGTGAAGCATGAACCTCTTTGTTGGTGGACCTACTATGGAATCCAATCTTTGTGCATCCCCTGGTGCCCCTAGTGTCACTGTACATAACACCTGCAGAAGTGCAAAGTTGCGTATCATACTTCACTCAAATATGCAACAATTAAAACTCCTGTGTTGAAATAACAAAAAAGATATTATAATACCTGAGTATCACCACGTGAAAATAGAGAAGATCCATGCAATATCGGATATGTACCAGACTCGCAATACAGCGGCCTAACCTCATCAATCTGCCTTCCATCGACTCTCAGGCCTTTCTCAATGATTCTTCTGCGAATGACCTGGATACATAGAATTAAAATATTTTATAGTGACTACATGATCAAAGATTATGGTTATCAACGATTAACGATAGTAAATCGAGGCTGAGATAACATGCATACCTGTTTTCTGACAGTGTCAATAGCCTTTGAAATATATTTCAAGCTATCCTCATCACCATCTTCTTCAAGCTTAGCTTTTAGGGTTTGACCTATTTTTTCAAGAGCTTCTCCTCTCTCAAACTGCTCAAGATAAAGAAACAGAGAATACTAGCTGGATCAGTGAGGGTTGAAACAGACTAGAAGCATTTAGAAAGAGCCAACAAAAATTACCAGAACTCATGGTTCCCCGAACATGCCCAAGGGCCTTTTGTCCGAGTCCTTGTATTATTTTGTTTTCTTACCAGACCGGTCCAAAAGACTTGCTACCTCAAAAATTTGTATGAAAGATGATGAAAGATAGCCTTATGCGCAAGGTCAAAAAACAAAAATAAAAAATAGTAAAGGGAGGGCTGAAACAGAAGAGAGACCTTGCCATAAGTTGGATCAGTGAAAACCTCCTCGATGGGAGCTTCTGATAGAGACTTGATCTTTTCAAATGATTTATCTGAAATTAATGACAGCCTGTATTCCTTCTTTCTTTTCCCAGCCTTCTTGGCTAACCTTATTTGCGGCTCGATGTACTTCACTGCCTGTTCACAGTATTAAAAGCACCATTCCATAAGAAGGCAGGCAAGGAGAAAAGGCATTGCCACTGAAAAATGAAAAACAAAAAAAAAAAACAAATATAGAAAATAATTACCTCGGGATGAGCGAGCCTCAAACCGGCTTGAAGGTCTCTCTCAGAAATCTCACGGGCTTGCACATCAATCATCAATGTCTTATCCTTGGTACAAGCGTAGACCAAGTTCAGATCACTCAAACTCAACTCATCCATAGTTGGGTTAAACACAAACTTCCCATCTATCCTTCCCACACGGATCACAGCAATCGGACCATTCCATGGAATATCTGACAGCATTAGAGCTGCTGATGTGGCATTTGCAGCCATTACATCAGGATCACGCTTGCCGTCTGAGGAAAGTACATTTGCCGTGACCTGATGACAGCACACAATCATGGAAATACTCAAAGACTATACTAGCTTTTATATTATTATTGAAGGAGCGTTTACTGTATTAGACAACAAAGCCCGTCAGTGAAAGAAATCCTACAGAACCAGCTCAAATAGACATAACATTATTTATTCCACTCAATCAACCAGAGCCCAACTATCTCGTTCAGATATCTCAAAGTGCAGATAACACAAAATCAGTACAAGGACAAGAAACATCAAAAGTTATTTGCAAAAGAACAACAATTGGACGTACTTGCTAACAAAGAATATTAAAATATTCAGATACATAAAGAGAAGTGGGAGGTGATGAAGAAGAAGACCTGCACTTCATGATAAAAACCAGGTGGGAAAAGAGGGCGAATGGGTCGATCTATCAAGCGGCCACACAAAAGTTCACGCTCTTTTGGGGCACCTTCTCTCCTCATGTAGGTTGCTGGGATCACACCTTGTGCATATTGCTTTTCTTGATAATCCACCTTAACAGATTTCAAATTTCCTTGAATCAGTCCAAAGGATAAAATGGTATGAGGTTATAATAGGATGATTGAAATCAAAATTTAGTTCGGATCATTTTATCTTATTTAAGGAACTGGGGGACATGAAACTTTCAAAAGTTGGAATTTAGGTGCAGTAGGAAAGAAAGTTTTGACAGAATTTAACTGAAGATCTTACAAAAAAATTCTCAAGCACAACTACCGTCACTACCGAGAAGTGACTAGCAAAATGTAGGCACATTATTCCAAAATGCCAAATAAAGCTTATTACTCTTCCTGATCCTGTCTAAAGATAACGAACTATATGGTATGTTTTATTTTTGCTCCTAAACTGTCTGGTATATTTTACCGGGAAGATAACACAGACACGGTGACAGGAAATAAACAAAAATAATAACAAGGAGAGTACATACAATGAGAGGAAGAAAATCACGACCACCTTCACCACTCTTAGCAGACGCAATAGTTGACAGAACATGCGTATCATCCATTGAGATCACAACTGCGGCATTTGCAAATCGCGCGATCTTTCCCGTCTCGAATGAGATGGCACGAGAGCCAATCTCGAAGTCCTCTTTGTAAAAATCCAAAACCTTAACCCCAGGTGCAGGAGAAGAGCTCGAAGAAGCAGCGTCGGATACCAATGCTGAAGAAGGTTCAACGGATTCAGACAGCTGAGAGGAGAAGCGAATGGGGGAACTGGAGATGGAGCGGAGAAGTGAAAGGCGAAGTGAGGAGAGCAGGGAGGGACCCGCCGCCATTAGAGGGTGTATATTCCTTCTCAGACTCAGTATAGAGGTCGCCATGGCTTGTGTGCGTTGAAGCGACCGGAGCGGAGAGAGGTATCAGGTATAGAGAGATTTTAAGTTGGGTTTAGGGTAGGGTAGGGTAGGGTTTAACACTCACTGATCCATCGTGCTACCTATATAGGAAAATTTTCATAGAGGGCCAAGCAGCAAAAAATTTCAACAGATAGAGCCAGAGCCACCCTAATAATTGCACAGAGGGCCAAGGGCGCGATTAATAGTCGCGCCCCTAAGGAATTTTCGATTTTTTCCTGAAATCAAGGCATTCTGCATGTGCTTTTGCAGTTGTGGGCCCGGGCACTTAGGGGCGCGACTATTAATCACGCCCTTGGCCCTCTGTGCAATTATTAGGGTGCCTCTGACCCTATCTGTTGAAATTTTTTGCTGCTTGGCCCTCTATGAAAATTTTCCACCTATATAATATGATATATAATATGAAAATATATAATATGATTTTTGATATTCATGCAATTAATAAAATGAGCATAATTAATAGTGCATTAAATATAATAATAGATACGAATAGCAAAGTATGAGAGATAATATATAATAATTATTGTTAATTGCAAAAATCTCATAAAATTGATTTCTAAGCAAAATACACAAAATAACTTGTCACATTTAATCTCTATAGAAAAATCAACGATTAAGATTAAAATATATTTAAATCCAAGAACCTATATTAATTAACTTGAGTCGTGTCCGGTTGGACACGCACAAGTTATAATACTATTTAGATTTAATAAATACGAAAACCAAGCAGGTAATCAGCGAACATAAATTCGGTTAATACATATCTATAAAAATAAGTATTAAAATATTAAAAGTAAAATTAATTATTAAATAAAATATATGCATAATAATGCATCTAAGAAATGGAGACCTCCATTCAGTCATAGTCTTACTTTTTCCTTGGACAAAAATACCCTTCCAAATCAGTATTCAGCGACATTACCTAATTTGGCACCAAAAATTATTTTTAATTTTGTTCATGGTCACTCTTTTTTTGGGCTTTCAAAATCACGCATAATTTATTTATTTATTTTTGACAAAAAATGATTAACCTTGTGATAGGTGAAATTAAGGCAATTTTTCTTAACAATTATAATCATTTCCAGGGAAAAATATTTTATTCCACCACTTGTATAATTAATAATGTAACATGTATTGAAAAAAAACTTCCTCTGCAATTTCTCAACAACCTTGTGTTATTGTATGATGCGTGTGATTATTGAATGAAATTATTCTATTGCACAAGTATTTAAACATAAAAATTTCTCTTGCTTCTCATAGTATTTAAACATAATTTCGGAAATGTGTTCAATAATTAATATTAATTATGTGTTGACTAATTCACGCAAATGTGATAAACGCAGAAATGGTATTTGAGCAACAAGCAAATGTGGCATATACATCAATAAGATATTGTCTAAATGGGAGCAACGATTATTTTTATTTGTTATTTGCAAATAACAAATAACAAGAAACTTGTGCAATTTTTGTAGCAAATCTATTTTTCAGTAAATCTCTATAGGATGGTGAATGAACAGGAAAGAAAGAAGAGCAGTGATTATTATGCTAGAAATAGAGACATAATCTTGTAGGCTAGACGAGAAAAAAAAGCTGCCACCGTGACAATGATCAAAATCAGGATGAAGAGCAAAGAAAGAGGTGCAATACTTATTATGCTCGAAATAGAGATAGAATCTTGCAGGCTCGAGGAGAAAAAATAGCTACCGCTCGTGTCGATGATGAAAATCATGGTGTATCATCATCAAGTGGTTAGTAGCTACACACAGATATTGACACTAAGTGCATTGAAAATGTTAAACAATATGTTCAATTTGTTGACAAATTATTTTTCTTTGTTGTTGTAAATGCCAGAGAACAGACGATCCGAAGTGCGCATATTAGTGGAACGAGATGAAAATATTAGTCAATGTTTTGTTGCGCCAAGTGGTACTTAGTCTAATGGTCAATAATTAATTAAGTTTTATTTCAATCAAACGGACAATGTGTAAATTATTGTTATTTTTTAGATGCCACAAGTTAACGCAAAAGAATATATTCCTCTCAAATCATTTTAGAAGAGCCGGATGGACAACTTAGCTGTGACAACACAATGTCAGACACTTCATATGATAAAAATGTTAAATTTATTCATTTCATATGCGATTCTCCTATGTTTTCTTTAATAGAAAAAATAATATACTCGTGGTTGACCATGCAGATCAAAGTGCAAATGATTCTAACTTTCAATTCGATCCGTATGATTTTATATATGATGGCCTACCAGCAAAGCATCATATATCAAAAAAGCAACCAAATTGTCCTCACTGTGGGGCAAAAAAATTTGAATATGAAGTCCCGTCTTTCTGTTGCATGACTGGCAAGACGCTGCTGGCACCGTCGAATATTCTCGATGACCTACTTGAGCTCTTTACAACGCAAGAGGAATATGGAAAAAAATTCAAGCATGATGTGCGTTCGTACAACACTGACTTCTCATTTGCTTCAATGGGGGTGAAGTTGATGAGACAACGACCAACATGAGATCAGGAGTGTACACCTTTCGTGCTAATGGAGGAGTGTATCACAAATTGGATCAATTAATTCCCAGAGATGGTACCCCTAGGTATCTGCAACTCTACTTTTACGATGGCCAGGAAGAAATTGAACTTAGACTTCGTGCTAAGCGCTCTCTAGAACGACCCGTTGTTCAGAGGCTGACGGGTATTCTTGCGAGCAATCCCTATGTGAAGACATTCAGACGCCTTGGTGAGCTGGACCGCTCGACAATTATAGAGTTGTGCCTCAATCCATCACCAAAGAACCTACAACAAGCCTACTTCAGACGAGGTATCATGTTTACTATTTATGAAGATTATTATTTTCCCGTAGTTCCTTGTTAATTTATTCTATTATGTAATTAGGTTGCAGCAATCTGGGTTGAAGGTAATGATAACATTACTGCATTTAATAGAAGTATCATTATTTATGGGCAGCAAAATTATTCTAAACAAATTCACGCATATGGTGGATGCTACGATCTGTTATGTTATCCTTTTTTTTTTCCCAATGGAGAACCTGGCTGGCACAATAATATAGCAAGAAAAGGAGCAATAATCACAGATCAGGGAGATGACAACGAAGAAAATGATCTAGGTATGGTTGTTACAAATTTGTTTCTTCCTATTAAATATAGTAAACTAACAAAGTTGATTATAGCGTCTTAACGTGTAATTATTTACTTATATTAGAATCATCTTCACGGAGGTCAAGGAAAACAGTATCAATGAGCGAATATTATGCATACAAGTTTCATAAACGCAAAGATCCTAACCTTTTTTTGCTGGGCGGAAGACTGCTGCAACAATTTAGTGTGGATACATACATCAAGATCGAATCGTATCGTTTGTTTTTCCATCAGAGGAACCAAGACAAAATACGAGCAAATCTTTATCAAGGTTTAGTAGATAGCGTCAATGCTGGAGAAACACGATCAAAAGAGTCGGCCAACAAATTGTCTTGCCTTCTTCATTCATCGGGGGACCTCGTGACATGCGAAAGCGCTATATAGATGCCATGGCATTATTTCGTGAATATGGCAAGCCAGATATATTTATGACAATGACATGTAATCCGAAATGGGACAAAATTTCGGCTGAGCTTTTGGCGGGACAACAACCGCAGGATCGCCTCGATCTTGTGGCTCGCATCTTCAAAGCCAAACTTGAGGCACTCAAAGACCAGCTCTTCAAGAAGCATGTCCTCGGACATGTTATTGCATGGACTTACACCATTGAGTTTCAAAAAAGAGGATTGCCACATGCACATTTTCTGATACTCATGACAACATATACAAATTATTTTCGATTTTTCCGACATTTCATTTACTTACTACTATGTAGATATTTACTTGCATTTGTAGGCATTGGACTAAAAGAGCCCACCAGTAAACATGACATTGGACTAAAATAGTCTTGCTTGGCAAAGTTTCTATGGATTATTTTTGCTCAGTAGAAAAACAGTAGC
>CAXKVX010002227.1:0-15552 GCA_964058865.1 Eleocharis quinqueflora
CGTCCACCGAATTCCATAGGCATTCCTCGCCTCCAGGTCATCGCCTAATTAAAAAAAATTATATCAGTGCAACGAACACTAATTTGAAATACCGTTATAATTATTCTCGATAATTTTAAATTACCTCCAAAAGCGCTATGTAAAGAACGAGCGTCTGGCCGTCCCGGCGATAATCTGGTCCATGACCACATCTGAAGTAGCATCATAGGACCGCACAGAGAATCTGTATCTGCCAAACAACCGCGAGACAACTCACGATATAAGTATGCTAGCACTGCACCTCCCCAGTTGTACTCAGGTGGATTCTCCAAATTTTCTAGAAATTGGAGAAGCATGGCAGGTACTCCATCACCACTCGTGTCAGGAAACATCACAGAACCTAACAAATCAAGACAGTAGGCACGAGTGTAATGTGCTACTGTCGCATCATCTGCATCGACCGGCAGATCTGCGAAGGTGGTCCGCAACCAAGCTAATCTCAGATGATACCTGATGTAATATTTTTGTAAGTTAAAAAAAATGAATGTTACACAAAAAACTAAGCAATCCTCAACAATAAGTGAATACAATAAGTGATTTGCAAAAAAATGAATGTTACACAAAAAAATAAAGCGTCAATTTTATAATGTTACATACCTAGAGTAGTGAATTTTCTCATTCGGTTGATCGCGGTGCGTAACCTTGAATTTCCAAGGCCCCTCGTCTGGATCACCACCTGGATATGCCGGATCAACTCCTAAGCAATCCTCAACAAGACCGCTCCAATCGTCATCACTATATCCAGTGATCGGAGCACCTGTAAATTACACAAGT
This sequence comes from Eleocharis quinqueflora, assembly GCA_964058865.1. Taxonomy (NCBI): domain Eukaryota; kingdom Viridiplantae; phylum Streptophyta; class Magnoliopsida; order Poales; family Cyperaceae; genus Eleocharis; species Eleocharis quinqueflora. The sequence goes on from CAXKVX010002227.1 coordinate 814, forward strand.
AACTGTTAGACAATTTTGCAACAATGTGAGGTTTAAATTAAAAAAAGGTAGAAAATGCATCTATTGCAACAATTTACCTCGCACGGAAAGACCCCACAAACAACTAACGTCTTCCAAGGTAACCGTCATCTCACCGGTTTTGAAATGAAATGTATTTGTCTCCGGTCTCCACCGCTCGGTCAAGGCAGTTATCAAAGACCAATCTAACCTTAATTTGCGATCATTGCAAATTTTAGCTAGTTGGTATAACCCTAACCGTTTCAAACCCGGGCTGTATCTTCTATTGTATGGTATGGCCGGCTGGTGTGCATTTATACTCATAATAAATTCAGGCTGCATTACATTACACATAATTTTAATTCACAAAGTTTAATAATAAGAAATTAACTGCATATTCAATGAATTAAAATTATCTCTAATTTACCTTAGCTTCGATCTGAGAAATTCTATGCTTCTCTACAGGAAGATGTAATACTCGTGGAAACATAGGATCGCCTTGCGCCATAATAATCACTGCAAAAATTATATAATTGTCATTTAAAATTAATCATAATTACGTTACAACATTTTACATAAATTAGAACAACATTCATTTATTGAAATCAATTTTTTTTTATGAAACTTGACTAATTTATCAATTAAATTTCATATTTTTTTAATTTTGCTATGCAAACTAACAATTCTTAAAATATTTTTTTGGAAATTTTAGCAACGAATTTCATAATATTGTGAAAACTGAAACTGAGCATAGATATGTTATTATGAACAATTTTCATAATAAATTACCTAATATTTCATAATAATTTACCTAATAATGAACCTAAAATTTCATAATAATTTACCTAATATTTGATTACAATTTACCTAATTTACCTAATACTTAACCTAAAATTTCCTAATTAATAAAATTAACCTAAATTTTATTGCATGTGAATGTCGACATGCGTACGCCAATTAATGTCGACTTGCGAATAAGTACAAGTCAGCAATGAATGTCGACATTTGTACCATGTCGACATACCTACTCCACTTATTGCACAATGTCGACATACCTACTCCACTTATTGCAAAATGTCGACATTCGTACCATCTTTTTTTTGTCTATATAACTCCGACTGAGTTATCAACACCAAATCCACTAATTTCAAATGTCTAGCCGACAATTCCCCTCCTTTCTAGTTAAAATCTACATTGGAACTTCGGTAAGATACTCCCCCGAAGTCGGTGTGGAGTTCGCGACCGAATGCCTCTGGCAGTTTACAGGTAACGGAGCGACTACTTTCGCCATTACTAAAGAGGTAATAAGGAATGAATGGAATGTGAGTTATCCTGAATTAGCTGGGTGCCCTCTTCAAATCCAATGTCGTGTGAACATCGGGATAGGTCCGACGCCTAATTACTTCACTGTGATGACAATTGGTGACGAAACGTCATGGAGATTGGTGACGCGTATGTCTCATAGAAGACAACCATATATTCTTGAACTTGTCGTGACGCCAATTACTACCATTCCGGACAATGATGATGACGAATTCATTCCGCGCGAGAGTATGGCACCTTTATTTTAGTATGACAATCTTTCTTGCAATTTCATTTCATATGATATACTGATTTTATTGCAGTAATGCTTAAAAGGACTACTGGCGCTACAAGTGTCACTACAACAAACGCTACTAATGTCACTGTTTATTGCGTTTGTAATCGTTAAATTTTCTACTAGTTTTTAGAATATTTCTGTATCGCTTAGTTGTACTAGTTTATTAGTTGATATTTCATTGAAATAGGCCAATGAATATTTTATGTACTAGTTATTTGTAATAGGCCTATGAATAAAAGGCCTATGAATATTTATGTACTAGTTATTTGTAGTAGTTTATTAGTTGTTAAACTACTGAAATTTGTTCTGTTTTTTCTTAAATTTTTTATTTTCTTTCATTATTGTATTGTTCAAAAAAATGTACGGACTAATATTATTAGCAACAACAAAATAAAATAGTTATAATAGCACAAGAATTAATAAAAAAAATTGCAAGTTTTTTATATACAAATATTCATACTACCGCATAAAATCATCACAAAATCTGCTAAATTTATAATAGCACGTGAATTGCAACAAACATTAATTACAACATTAATTTTGAATCATATTCACAACAAATTTTGCGCTAATTATAATATCACAAATAAGGAACTATCAAATTAAATTATGTTATAAAATTAACCTAAAATTTCATAATAAATTACCTAATATTTCATAATTATTTACCTAATAATTAACCTAAAATTTCCTAATTATTATCAACAATTTTCATAATAAATTACCTAATATTAGTAATATTAGGTAAAAATAAAATTATGATAATAATTTAGTAATATTATTTTATTTTTATTATATGTAATTAATTTAGTAATATTCTATTATTCTAAATTAATCTGTTAATTTTTTAATTATTATTATTGCATCATTTTTTGTAAGTAATTAATTCATTAATATGTTATTATATATAACTAAACTATGAATATATTTATTAGTAATTGATTACTATCTGTTGTGATATTGGTACAATTTTTTGATAAATACCATGCAATTTATTAATTACAAAATTTCTGTAAACTAAAACTAAATGGTACTTTTGCAAAAATACCCAATATTTTGTACAAATATAATTTCACCTTCAAAAAATCTTATCATGGCAAGAGATGACATTTTATTATACTAAATACCTACATTTTCTATTATTATTTTTTTAAACTAACTAATTTAACTAATTTATGAGTAAATTCAAATTTAGAAAAAAATTGAGAAAATTACCTTAAAAATTGCAGATCTGAATTTCAAAGTAGTTTTCTTGAGTTTTTATGCGATCCTAGCTTCAAAATGAACGAAGATGGCAAAAATTTTTTGGTTTTTCAGCTTGGCAGCAGAGAGGAGGAGAGGGGAACGGAAGAGAAATGGTAAGAGGAGAGACGAGAATTGGAGAATGACAGGGGTTTAGAACCCCGGGATTTTATTTCGGAACAAATCAGAACAAAGGCCGGGGTTTCAAACCCCGGCAATTAAAGGGGAAGGGAAAAGCCGGGGTTTGAAACCCCGGGAATTCAATTGAGGTGAAATGCCGGGGTTTGAAACCCCGGCCATTTCTTTTTTTCGTAAATTCTCCCGCATCTTTCTGTTCTGTTTAAATATAAATAATTAATTTCTATATTAAAAAAAGACGAGAAGCTCAGCTAGTTTCTGTTGACGCTGCTTGATTTTATTACAACTTTCTTCATTTTTATTCCTTTTATTTAGATGCCATTCCAGTTTCCACGGTCATAGAGAAACTGAGGATGATGTGGATAGATGTGTGCTAGTTACAGATTAGACCCCACTATCACTATGTAGCTATGTATGCTTTTGTAATTTCACTGTTTATCATGTTTTATTTTGTGGATATTGTTTGTTTCTGCTATAGTGCTATCTTGTTCTGTTCTTGTTGTATCTTTCACTTCTTAGTTTAGTATTGCAACTTGATAGTTGCTTGCTTAATTAAAATTGCTTACATTTGGTCTGGAAGCTGAAAAAAAGCAAAAATCTACTAATTTTTGTATTTTGAATCTGATCCTAATTCCAGAGAAGTTCTAATTAACAAGCGTCAAGTCCTTGTTTTAAACACCAATAAAGAAAACCCACCTTCTGATAGACTAATTTCTTAGTGGTTTTTCTGATTCCACTTGCGTTATCTACTTATAATTAGTAGTGAAACACTGTCTTCATCTAGAATCAATATTCAATGAAAATATGAATTGAATTATTTATAATACTTTCAAATTCACGTGTACAAATTTCGAAATTATATTGACCACAAATATTTCACAGTACTGGGTATTAATTCCGAATTTCTTAATTTAGACACGACGCCGTGTCACTGGAACGGAACGATAACTATTTTGTCTTATATTCAATTGCGCGTACTAGTGTAATAGTGTTTGTTCTATTCAAATAAACTAATTGTGAAGAGCCAACGCGGCGGAAAAGGTCGGATCCATTTATTGGATCAATTAGTCCCACCAATAGTAGCTGTAAAACTTGCAGGTCACTAACTGAAGAGCGAAAGCAAATCCATTTTTTATCAACCAAAAAAAAATCCATCAACTGTTATTCAATTTTAACTTTTTGAACAGACAATTTATTCCCCTGTTATTCCTTTTTTCACTGTATGTAAAATAATCTTTCTTAATTATGAATTGTTTGTGCAATCGGCAATGAACATATCGGATTATATATATTTTTTGAAAAAGAAACATTATTCATAAGTGGCATTATCCAATAAACTTTGAGGTATTTTGAACAATCTCATCCATTTTATTCTTGCATCCTAAATTTGATAGCAAAATTTTGTAAATTGAATTATATGAAATTAGCTGTATGAAGACTAATGTCAGCGGTACCTAAAATATTGTGATACTTTAGACATAATGCTACAAAATATTACGAAAACATTCATTTTTTGAAAAACCAAAAAAAAATAATTAAGATTTATGTTTGTTCTTTTGCCCTTTTTTCTTAAAAATATAAGATCGGAGACTCACTTGTACTTCAACAAAATGCAAAAATACGGATTCATATTATGTGCAAAATATTATAAAGACAAGATGGGTAGAAAGAAGAGCAAAAAAAGTCTATCAGAATATTTTGCTACTTGCGACTTCATATCTCGAATTTTTTTGCAAATAGTCGATCCGAATATTTGAAAACGTTATCTATACCAAAATCTACTTAGGGGCTAAAATTTTCTATTTTTAGAATATTTTTACTATCGTATCCGATGAGCTAAATCTTCGATGAATTGAAGAGGTTTGTAATCGTTAGATCAATGTATTTTTCATCCATCCAATAAAATAGTAAAAAAATATAAAAATTGAAAAAAAATTCCCAAAGTAGAATTTTGTATGAATAATGTTTCCAATGATTTGAATCGAACATTTGCACTTTGAAATTTAAGACATGTGATTAGAAGCAGGATAGAGTCCGTATTTAAACAAACATCATAATTTTACTCTAATAATATTGTCATTTATCAACAACTAGGAACACAAAAGGCTAGTAAAAGTTGAAACATTTTAACTAAAATTTCCTTTGTTCCATTGTTCCCTAATCCCAGGTATGTATGTCAGTATGTCCATATCAGCAACTTGAGATAGTGTGTAGTACTGTAGCAGATAGCAATTAGCTGAGGTCTATGAGGTAGCATAAGTGCAAGGAAGCAGATTTTCGGCCGCGCAGTAGGGATGGACGATTCAAATTTTCTGCGTCGTTGGTTACGGACGGTCCAAATTTGATTCAGAAAGGTATGATATTATAAAGTTTAGCTTGCATGAATCTCGATGCAAATTAAAGATTGAGATTTGCTGCACAGCACGTACAGTATTTTTACTGCGCGGTAGAAAATCTCATACCATAAGTGCAAGTGTGCAACCCACGTGACACCGCATGGCTCTCACGTCGGAGAGGCGTGACCGCGTGAGGCGTCTCTCCGTTAAAGAAACAACTAGCACATTGAATTAGATTCTATTCTAGTCTGTCAATTTTTGGAAGGGATTCTGTCATCCGTGGTGTTCCGGAAATTGACTGGAAGTTGCTGTTTGGCTGTTTGCTCTGAAGAATCCTTCGGATTTCAAAATTTTGGTAGGAATCACTGAATCAGGGGACAGCGTATGTAGCCGTGTAGGAAAAATAAATGATTTTGGCAATTTATTTTGTACAATTGTTCTGAATATATGTACATTTATTTTCATTTCCATGGGAATAAAGGTTTTTGTTGTTGTTGTTGTTGTTGTTGTTGTATATGTACATTTATTTTAAGTAATAGTTTGGAACGTTTAATTTTAAAATTTCTGGATGAAGCATAATTATGACATTATTCACATCATAAGCATATGATTTTTTTATTTGTTTTTGTAAAACGCATTGAATTAGAAGCTTATTTTTCGAACATTTTAGGACCAGGTATGAATGTTGGAAATCGAATAAGCTGATACACAATATGTGTAGTGCAGTAGCTTTAGGTCGTCGAATCTTCTTCAGCTGCATAAAGATTTGTGTCTATATTTAAAACTCCTAACTTTTAATCGCTGTGGTGCATTCGAATTTGACAGTCAATTCGGACCGTTCCTTGCGTGTAGCACGGTATTGCACTACAGAAAATTCGAACCCGAATGTTGGCGCCTTGGTGAGGGCAGACTCGAGTATCATTAAACGAGCCCATGAAAGAGAATCACAATCTAGCTTCTATATTATTTTATTTTGTATATTTTGATGTGGATCAATGTGGACCGTTGAAATTGAATCACAGACAACATTCCTACGCTTTGGGCAGCGGTTTGCAACATTGATGTTGTCAACACTGATTTTTTTTTTAAATCTTTATAAATAATATTAATGTCTAATTATAATGAATTAATTTAGTTTCTATTATAAAAAAAATCGGAACCTTACGTACATCGATCATTAAAAAAGTGTACGTACCATTGATCATAAACCATAGCATTTCCTTTCGAGAAAAGGACTTCAAATTATACGCCACCGCCCACCCCAAACAAACCGCAGTCCATGTTTTGGGACCATTTTGCCATAATAATTCTTCATTTTCCATGCGATCTAAGTTGGGAATCAGATTTGGTGCCGCACGGAATGGTGTAACGCAGCGTTTGAACCGTCCGATTTTCACTGATTGCATTAAAATTCGTATCAAAGTACAAAAAAATTTCTGATTTCAATCGCTGACGGTTCATTACGAAATTGACGATCGATTCAGACCATTTATTTGCTGTAGCGTGCTACTACGCTACAACAGACACCAAATTCGGGTCCATCTAAGTTTGAGTCGACATTTTGACTGTACTGGAAAATTAATGCACTTTCAAATCCAAATTAAATTAAATCAAATCAAATCAAATCAAATCATGCGCTTAATTTAATATCACGTTAATGTTTCGTCTATACCTTCCGTTCACATTTGGTAACTGTCAGCATGTTTCCTCCTGTGGACCATGGTATGCATTTGTCAACAGATTGGGTCGGTTATGTTACGGATTGTCCCAAAATTTCTATTCTAATAAATTATAATCTAACTTTATAATCTAATTTAAAACTTAGATAATAAAGGTAATAATGCATTTGTCAACAGATTGGGTCGGTTATGTTACGGGTTGTCCCAAAATTTCTATTTTAATAAATTATATTCTAACTTAAAAATTAGATAAGTCTCAATCTTATTAGTATCAACTGGTGTTTGAACTTGTGACTTAATGCAGTATGCAGCTTGTAACTGATTATTCGTTTTAAACAATTCTCAAAAAAAAAATTACAACTTTGCATAAACTAGGTTTAAATCTTCAACATGTTTCAATTAAGCTTTAAAAAGAGAAAGAAAAATAATATTGAAAATAATAATTAAGTTGATTGTTTTCCGAATTAAGAAGAAAATAATGAAAAGAAATATATTAGGAGTCAAATTTAAACTATAACAGAGTAGGACACACCACTGCGTAGCGCAGATGGTAGTGCAGGGGCGGATCTGTGTTAAGACAAGTTCAGACATTTGTCTGAACTGGATTTTCGAAATCTAAAAAAATAGAATCCAAATTGTACTGTACCTGAATTCTAAATTATAGAGTGCTTGGGTCAAATTTTTTTTGCTGATTCTTTTAGTTTATTTTTCTCCTAATCTAAGTCCAATTTATTCCCAAGTCCAAATAACATTTTTGGGTCACTTGGAAAGATGCTAATTCTCTCGGTTCACGATTTCTGATCTGCTGATCTGGTTCTCTACTGTCGCTCCCGCTTTTCTCTTCGCCTCAAACAAAATTTTGCCTAGGCGAAAAATTTATTATTTAATATTATTTTTTATTATTTTATTATTGTGCCTTGGCAAAAATTTTGCATAGATCCGCCCTCGTGGTAGTATACAAATTCTCTATGGAGTAAAACTGGAGATCGAACCCTACAGATGGCAGGTTTAGCCATTTAGAGAGTGTGCATGTGTGGGTGAGTATGGCCTACATGCATTGTTCAAAAGAAAAGAAAAACTAGAGCAGGGTAGGAATTTGTTTTAGGGATCAAGTCGAGTTTTATAGGAGTCGAGCCTAGAGGGCATAAGAGAGAGCCGAATAAGAGTCAGATCTAAAGAGTGTCTTAGAGGAATTTGATAATAGAAGGCTTTTTTCTGAGAGGAGAGGCTTGGACCTCCTAAAGCTCGACCTTAAACAGAACCTCCGAACTTAAGAGGGTGTGGTTTGTAGAATGCTAGGCCTTTAGAATATAAGAAGAATAACAATTCAATTCATGTATAAGTGCGGAAGCGATCAATTTATTCAATAATCTTGATTTTCCCTCTGCAATTTCACAATTCAAGAATGATAAAAATAAGCTCAAATCAAATCAAGAAAGTAGAAAAGAGAGAGGATTAGAAAATTTTGACACAAAATATAACATAACATGATATATTCAATCATTGAAATTGCTACATTCACAAAAACACCCGATATAACTGATTCAATCAACTTAATTATTATTTTCTACATTTACAAATATAAGATAGCTCCTTTAAGACATTTGGATCACTAGTCAAAGGGGCTATCTTATATTTATCTTCCTTTGTTTTCGACAAAGACCTTAACCAAAACCGACCACGTCTTGTGGGCTTCTACAATTGACTGCGCAATGTCTATGATAGGCTTGACAATGTTACATGAATTGTAGCAATGTTAAATGGAGTTGGTATAACCAAAGATATGATTGTTGTTATCTTTATTGTTGTTTTTTATATTTATTTTAGTTTAAACGTTTATTTTTAGACTTAGTGTTTTTGAAAACCATATACTATATTAATAGTATACTAATGTTGAATAGGAAAAGTCAATAACAAAAGAGGGTTGCTAAGAGCTAACAATTACTTAAGAAAATATATTCATATTTTATTCGATTTTCTCTCTTTTTTTTCCCACTCGTAAAATAGTAAGTTAACTGTTCGAATCTCCCTTTTTCTATTTTCCTTTTTTTCTAAACCATATTTTTCGTATTTCCCTTTTTTTAACTCTCTGTTTTATAGTCCTGAAAAGCGATATGAGTTAGACTTAGTGAAACAAATTAATTAATTTTGTAAGAGAATAAAAAGGTAACAGTTGTTGCATGCATGAGGCCATTTTTAAAAGTTAAAACCAAATTAATGAGCCGTAGCACAGGATCTAGCTTTAATAAACGCAAACATATAGCCGATCAAAGACCATATATAGTCAGTATTAATTTAGTTGTCGAATACCTAATTCAAGTCAAATATATACAAGATGGCACGTTACAAGAGATACAAGATGTTGGTCCCTCTGGAAATACATTAAATCTCATATGGGCAACTACAAAAATAATAAGTAGATAAAAACAATGAAACATATATATATATATATATATATATATATATATATATATAAATAAATTTATATAATGGTAGGTATTGGCAGTTGGAAGTTTTTTTCCGGTGAATTAGGTTCCATGTTTTGCATTGGTTTTGTAGGACTCTTTCATTTATTTATGTAAATATTAAATTCTTATTTATAAGATCCACTTGATGATAAATTGATGATGTGTGGGGTGCGTTTCTCATGGGAAGAGTATTCTTTGCACTCGTTTTTTGTGGTATTTCTGCGTCCATAACATTTAGACTGTTGGATTAAATTGGAACTGTTGACCGTTAATTATATGATTTAAAAAAGTTATTGTATTATAAAATCAAATCTGTTCAAATCTAATCGGACGGCTTATATTTTACAGATACCACTACTACAAATTGACCTTTTATAGAGCGTAAAAATACCCTTTTAATACCAGATATGGGGGTGGCTATTAAAGAGGGTGGTTTTTAAAGGTTGAAGCACCTGCAATTAAATATGAGATTTTATACGAGACCTTCATGTACATCCGCTACTAAATTCAACCTTTTATAGCAGACCTTGGGTAAGATTCGTTATTAAATCTCACATTTTATAGCAGACTGTCATGTACATCGGCTATAAAAGGTCTCTTTTTATAGAGGCGGTCACCTAGGATTCGCTATAAAAGATTTAAAAAAACAGTTGCTACATCGGTGATAGCTTGAGCATTTATTGCGAACTAGACTGATTTGATTGGCATTTTTTGCAAAAATATTTGTTCGTAATATATAATCAAAAGAAAATTTTACTATTTGCAAATATGTTATGTTACTGTAATTTATTTTTTCTTTGTATATTAGCTATAATATGATTTTTAACAGTCAAATTTTATTCTTAAACGGCCTTACGAAACAACCTAATTTTATTTTTGGAGTAAAAATAAAACGTGTTGTGAAAGAAAATATTTAAGGAGACGAATGAAGGCAAAAAAAACTTAAAGCTCATATATATGTTTATCATTCATAGAAAAAATATGTAGAAATAATTGAATAAAGATTTTGAAAGTAAGTTTGAAGTAGCACAATAATATTTGAAGGACGAAAGCAGAATGAGGGAAGAATTTTGTGGGAAAAGGAAGAATGAGGGAAGAGTTGATGTCTTATATAGAGAACGAAAATTGTTGGAAGGAAAAAATTGTCTTAATCTGTGGGACTATGTGATTATTTGAAGTGTTGGATTGACAAGAATTAACAGTTGAATTGAGAACTAAATGGTGATCTGTGGGCGAAAACTTTAATATGTTCAGAACTTTTTATAGCGAACACGTAGGCATAGCTGCTATAAAAACTTTTTATAACGAATTACAAAAGCCATCCGCTATAAAAGACTTTTTATAGCGGACCGAGCGGACATCGGCTATAAAAAGTCCTTTTTTAATAGTGGAAGTGCTCTTACCTGCTATAAATTGTTCTACCGGCACTTTTATAGCTAATTTCTTATAAATTCGATATTAAATGTACAAAATTAATATCCAAATTGTCACTGAACATATTTTATAGTGGATGTTAGACAAATCCTCTATAAAATAGAAGCTACTATAGAACATTTTTGTTGTAGTGTACTCTCTACATCCTAAAAAATCGTAGAGGATTTCGTTTCTGTTCTCATATGCCTATGTTCATACCATCAGTGAATATGCATGTTATTCGTATTATTATGTGTGTTAACTGTATTATTATTCGAATTGAGTTGAAGCGATAGGAGAAACTAAAGAGAACAACTCAAGGGAAATGGAGAAGGGAAATCGTGTTGGGAGGCGTATTTTCAGTCGAGCGTGCAGTCAATTAGATGCATAATAACAAAAACAATTTGCAAAATAACAAAAATAATGTGCATAATAACTACAACAATGTGCAAATTGAATGCACCTAAATTCATCCATTTACATCGATGTTGGTATCGATTATGGTATTGCCGAAATATTTTAAAAAAAAAATTGGTCAGAACTCTAATTGTTTTCACATCTACATGGCGAGCTTGAATTAAAAATAATGTTTTAATAGTTTTAGCTAATGGATACAAATAGAGGTGTGATAAGGTCCACGGGGGCGGACCCGCCCGTGACCCGCCCGTGACCCGACCCGTGCCCGACCCGTGCCCGACCCGTGAAAAATGGACCCACGGGTTTTGGGTGGGACGGGACGCCCTCTTGACCATTGGACCCATGCTAGACCCGACCCGCCGGACCCTTGACCCGACCCGTGCCCGACCCTTGGACCCTTGGACCCGACCCTTGAACCCAACCCTTGTGCATTTTTTTATTTTTTTAACATTTTTTCGAATTTATTGAGAATTTAAAGTTTTTTGAACATTATATGAATATTTTTTATTTTAAGAAATATCATAAATAAAAATGATATAATTATAAAATATATTTTTTAAAATATTACAAATTTTTTTCTGAATTTTCGTTCATTTTTTTTTATTTTTTTGGGATTTTTCCGGATTTTTTAGAGGCATTTACCATTTACAAATTTTAAAATTCAAAAAAAAAAAATTTGAAAATCCCGCCGGGTCGGACCCGCCCCCCACAAACCCGTGACCCGTGCCCGACCCGACCCTTGCCCCGACCCGACCCGACCCGTGCCCGTGAGACCCGTGGGGGTCTATCACGGGTCGGGTTGCCCTTTCGGACTTTGGACCCGTGCAAACCCGACCCGTGAGACCCTTGAGACCCGGAGACCCGTGACCCGTCGGACCCTTGAACCCGTGCGGGTCGACCCGTGCCCGACCCTTCGTCAGATCCCTAGATACAAAGCATCTTTGATAGCACGATTTTCTTTTAGCAATTTGGCAGAGTATGTGTAGGGCTGCTAACGAATTGCGTTTTGCATTTTGTTTCACCGTAACGCAACATCAAATGCAAAAGATATTTTTTGCGTTTGTTAAACTCCAGGTAAGACAAAATAATTTTGTTCCGTTTAGTTAAACACAACGTAAACGCAAATGGTCACTTTCGTTACGTTTATTTAGTCTTACATTTAGAATTCTACGAGTCTGAAATAATTGCAGATGGAGATGACTAGGAATGACTTTTGCATCCACATTCACATAGAAGAATCTATTCTCTCTCATTGATTGAATACAACATCAAAGTATTATTTTATGATCTAAATTCAATTACAAATATTTGTTCTTTCAAAAGTGGTCCAACTTGACGAACTTTGGTAATCTTAGAATCTGTGGGATATAAAGTGGATATGACGTCAATTTGATGATGAGGTTTGTACTGAATCTCTTCATATCACAAATTTGTCTTAGTCTTTTTAAGGATGTGTGTACCTTTTTCTATAAATCATTCTTATTATTAGAAATTACAAGTTTCATAGGACACAAACTTTATCTTTTTGTTCTGTTGTGCACTTAACAGACGTTCAAAAAAATAAACGTTTTAAAAGTTTTTTACGTTTAATTAAACGCAAACGTAAACACAAGAAAAATTAGTTAAATGTGACGCAAGACGCAAGAGAAATTTCTTACGTTCGTAAAACATAACGTAAGATGCAAGATGACATGTGCGTGATCGTTTCGTGCATTTGAGAGTGCTAAGTATGCGGATGCATGATTGTGTATTGGTTTTTAATATAAATTAAACATTTTGGGGGGCTATAACAAAACTTCCCCCAGATGTAACTTGCAAGCTCGCTGGGCTTTGGTCAAGTCTTTTCCTAGCCCCACCCAAGTAGTGAGTGGGTCGCTCCATAAAAGTAAAAAAAAGAAATTGCCAAAGTTTTACATCTCGGTTCTTTCCTACAATATGTAAGGATCAATATGTAAAGTAGAATATGATAAGATATAAGGACCAATGGGTAAATAGCAATTGCCAAAGTTGGTAGGTACGCGAATTAAATGATCAGGATCTGAACTTTTTTTTATTTTTTGTTGGTATCCATCTTCTAATAGAAGACTTCTATGAAGTGGTACATATTCCTTATTCTAGCGTTCCTATGAAGTGTCACATATTCCATATTCTAGCGTTCCTATTGCTTTAGAAGTTACTTTTCCTAGCTGTCGCTTCATCAGTCCAACAAAAAATCTCACTAAAAAGATTGTGATTTGCATGCAAAGCAAACTTTTCTTTTTAAAAATAGACTATAACATCATTTCAACTTTTCAAGCATATAAAAATAATTTAAGATGTTACTGTTGTCATATGTAGAAGTATCAATTATTAGTGGTGTTGCATGGGTGCGGATATCGTTAGAGGTGGCAGAATCCGATCCGAGAAACCCGTCCGACCCGGTCTGATCTGAACCCGATCCAATTCGATTTTTTGATAAAGTCAAACTATTCGACTCGACCCGACCTGACCGAGGATGATCTGTAACCCGAGACGAAGCGACACATTAGCGACCTGAGCCCAACCCGACTCGACCCGAGACGACTCGTAACAAGAGAAGGCTCGACATATGAGGACCCAAGCCCAACCCGACCCGAGACAACTCGTAAACCGAGATGAAGCGACACATGAAAATCCGAACCCGACCCGACTTGACCTGATACAACCTGTAAATTAATCTAATCCTATCTTGCCAACATCATAATCTAATTTTACGAACATATTAACATCAGAGAAAGTCAAGATTTACTTGTACAATTCAATAACGCGATCTGATCTTGTCTGATTGAACTTAAAACTCAAAATAATACTTGAAATTTGTCGGTGCAACTCGACCCAAGACCCGGAAGTTGTCGATGCAACCCGACCTGAAACCCAACCCGGTCTCGCCCGACCCGACCCGTCACCCGAAAAAGATCGACGCAACCCGACCTGATCTCGCCCGACCCGACCCATGACCCGAAAGTTATCGACGCAACTCGACCCGAAACCCGACCCGACCTCACCTGACCCGATCCCAACCCGACTATTGTAAACGGTCAAACTAATCTGACCCGACCCGACCCGACCCAAACCCGCCGACCGACCCGACTTGCCACCTCTAGGTATCGTATCGAATACGATACGGGAGCAGCAATACGGTGATTTAAAAAATTGTAGATATGGGTGCGGCTATATATATTAAATTTAATTAAAAAATAATTAATAATATTAGAATTTAATAAAGAAATTAATAAAAAAATAATAGTGTAGCTTGTTTTGAATTCGAATCTTCTCCATACTTCATGTTGCACTCATTTTTCTAGCGATATAACAAAAATTGTCAGCGATTTTACAAGATATGATTGTCATATGGAGTTTCGAAATATATTGAGGCGTATCGAAGATGAAATTCGTAGGTCAAAATGAATAAAATAATTGGATACCCCAAT
>CAXKVX010002228.1:0-26970 GCA_964058865.1 Eleocharis quinqueflora
AGGGTTAGTGCAGGAACAATCAGCAAGCTTTCCAGGAAGGGAAGAAGATTTCAGCACACTCTTTGTCCTGACGAGTTCCCGAGCACGCTTGGCAGCCATTGCAGCCTATGTGAACAAATGACTTAATCAAGAAATGATAACTATAGTAGTTAACTGTGATAGAAAGGAAAAGGAAAAGAAAACAGTTCACCCTCAAGTGTTCAACTTAATTTGGGCTCCAATATGATTCAATTATTTAATTGAGAATATCAATTAGGTACAACCGAGACAAAAGTTAAGCTAAAGTTATCCTATTAGCCTTATTTCAGCTTCATGTGTAGCAAAGCCCCAATTTCCAACTGGGCTTATCTAACTGTTAATAGTCATCTTTTTTCATCCGATCTAATTAAACTCAAAATAGCACCAATCTACACAATATGTTCAATCAAACACCAAAAAAAAGCTGACAAGAATAAAATGTAAAATATAAAAACTGAAATGGCTAGTTCCCGTACAATGGCACTTGCTACATTCAACAGAGTTCTGGTCTCTTCAAGTAGACAATAATTACCTTGAGGGCATTGAGAGATTTAGAAAGAATTGCGTCAAGTGCATCGGGGTGGAGCTCCAAGAACTCAGTGAGATTTTCTTGCACACATTGCTCAACTACTTTTCGTACCTCAGGATTTCCCAACCTTGTCTGAGGCAATTGCAAAGTTTGTGAGAAAAAAGAGTTTTAACTTTAACCAGGCCAAAAGCAATGCAAAGTTGCAAACCAAATATCACTTTAATTTTAAAGTTTTACCAAGCAGAATGATTTTGGCCAACAAAACAACTTGCAAAGCATATCTCAGATGGTCCTTAGCATTACTTTTATATTAATGCAACTTTCTTGGTCTAGTATACCTTATTTGATCCAAGAAAACTGTAACGCCATTTTGAATGTTATTTTCACCATTTTGAGTTCTTTATATAGCCAACTCACAATAAAACTCATAACCAGCATTAAGTACACATTATATAAAACCGTCTAATATAACATTTCAGCATGTATAAATTCAGTGTGATAGAAATAAAGAGAGACATATTGTAAGGGTTTTTTTGCAAGTGAAGCCATATTTCATTGTATGAATTGTAATTTGGAATATGACAGAGTAGCTTTCATAGCTCAGATTCCATGAAAATACTATTAAGTGTTACCTTTGTCTGTCCTTCAAATTCTGGATTGGGAACCTTTACAGAAACAATACATGTCAAGCCCTCCCTTACATGCTCACCACTTAAGCTGAGATCCTTGTCCTGCATTAATTTCTCAGTTACAAAAAATATACATAAGAGATACTGCTATCGTATAGAAAAGCAAAATTCTTAAGCAAATCATTAAATCTGCCATACCTCTTTAGTAAACCTAGTTAATTTGAGTAATTGAGATAACCTTAATATGTAACTGACTTGGAATTAGGCATAAAAATTCAAGATATGACCAAATCATAAGAAAGTTAATTGTAGCAACATGCCTAAGCACCATCGAACCATTCGTATAAGATACAGATATTCAATACAAAATTACCTTTATAGCCTTGGATTTCTTCCCTAGGTTATTAATGGTCCTAGTCAAGGATGCTTTCATCCCATCAATGTGGGTTCCACCATCAACAGTACGAATACTATTTGCATATCCTAGCATTGTATCTGAATACGAATCAGCACACCTAAAAAAATATAATGGATTAGCAAGTCATTTGCAATTTTGAAAGACTGTAATTACGGCACAAAAATCATGATTCTGTGTACTGGTATTAACATGGTATATTGATAATGACTTGAGCAGCCAAAATATTGGTTTTAACACGGATCACAAAAGGCCAACAGAAGCTTAGCAGCTCATGCATACTAACAGTGACAAGAACTTATTATTTACCATTGAAGAGCCACATCTACTGTAATTCCATCTGCCACTTTTTTGAAGGATACTGGTTGATGGAGAGGCTTCTGCAAGACGGCCAGTGTTAATTCAATACAACAAACAACAACAGCAAAGCCTTAGTCCCAAACCAGTGTTAATTCACTACTAGAGACTAAAAAAAATGATCTGTGAAGCATGTACAAACCTTGTCAGTGTTTAGCCACTTAACATACTCAACTAAACCACCAGCATAACAGTATATATTATGTAAGCCTCCTGAGTCAGAATCCTCTTTTGTCAATGTAATTGTAAGCTGGAAATAAATAAAAGAATGTTATGAAAGGAGAAGTAAAAGAATAGATTGCAGCTATATTAAATAAGTCGAGTTAATCCTTCAAATCTTCACCGAAGCCCTAAACAACATCTATACTAACAAACATAACAATTATTTTTTGCACAACTTGTACTCTTTCATTCCATTCAAATATATATATTTGTTTTCAGCGAAGAAAAGACGCACCTCAGGATTCAAGAAAGCAAGCTCTCTGATACGACCGGAGATTATATTGAAGTCGAACTCAATTGAAGTAGTAAAAACTACAATCCAGAGTACAAACACCAAAGTTATTTAATAATGGGCCTTAAGAGAAACCACTGAATAAAAGAACTTCTACCATAAGTTATTAGTTCTCACTGGCTTACACCACCCATTTTCAATAATTGATTCTATCTTCATATGTGTGCTTAATTAGGTTTTCTATTTTCAGATGTAAGAAAATATTTAATCAGCCAGTGCCGTACCAGATCATTACATCCAATTAATCTCAAGTCACTGAATTTGGCTCTACCAAAATATCATGACATATAGAACATACTTAAAAGATATACCTTCTTTGTCAGGCCAAAATCTTATAGACGTTCCCCGGCGAGTACGTGACTCAGCTGTAAGAGCATAGCTAGTAAGAGGCGTAATAGCTTTACCACGTACATACTTTTGTCTGTATTCCTTCCCATCTCGCCATACAGTTATCTCAAGGGCCTAACATTTTTTGATAGAACCTATTAATGATTAATAACACCAACAACTAACTAGCTAGTATTAGATGGCAGACAACTAAATATATTCTCGAGTTTTAGAAGTTCATATTACTGTGTCTGTACTGGTAATGTGTTTGCTTATTGCTTTCCTATCAGATTGGCATATATTTTAGCACCCTCTAATTTGAATAACACCAAGGGTGGTGCTCTCGATATTACTTATTTCTTTACAATATTCACCATGAACCGTAAATATTCCTGTATCCTTTAACAGGGCTAATTTATATCCCTGATAATCCACTTTTTTCTTAAGAAAAATCTAATACATCAGTCAGCTACCATTTAATGTGGCAAGAAGAGGTAGGGCTAATTTATATCCCTGATAATCCACTTTTTTCTTAAGAAAAATATAATACATCAGTCAGCTACCATTTAATGTGGCAAGAAGAGGTACACAATCACCTGGCAAGGATTAGATACCCCTGTATAAACAAACATATTTCTTCCTGATCCATAGAGGTAGGTACTAATAATACTTGAAAATTCTTGGCAGAAATACAGATAAAATTACCTCAGACAAAGCATTGACAACAGACAAGCCAACACCATGAAGACCCCCGGAAACAGTGTATCCACTGCTGGATCCACCAAACTTGCCGCCTGCATGTAACACCTAAAGAATATTTCAATATTTAGAGAAGCAGATGTACAGAAGACGAAACTAATTAAACAAATACTCTCTTTATGTGAAATACCGTCAAAACTGTCTCCAGAGAGGATTTCTTTGTGGCTGGATGAATATCTGTTGGAATCTGCAAGGCAATCAAGGATATTAAGTTAACATACATGCAACAGTGAATAAAATTTGCAACTTAATCAGTGCATCTAGTAGACTAGCACGATTCATTAGACCCCTAATAACCATGCAATTTAGGTATATCACATAGCATCAAAAGGGAAAGAAAGGAAGACAATGGTTATTTATCATATAGTGTATCCACAACAACAAGCCATGTAATTAGGTGAAAAAAAGGGGAATAAAATAACAGCAGAATTGACCTTCATGATGTTTTAGAGTTGAATTATAAGATCTTCTGCAAATGGCCTTAGCTCAAGTGGTAGTAATTACAATGACTTCAATGATGTCATGGGTTCAAACCTCCATTAGCACAAAGGTTCGAATCCCACAAGTGACATTTTAAAAGTAATAAATGACGCGGGTAACGGGACCTTTATATCAAAAAGAAATTAGAAGATGTTCTGTACCCTTATCATCAGTAATTAAGTATTAATTCAAGGAAAAAACAGCACTCGTAGTCATACCTAGAGGCTAGAGGCATTTAATTTATTTCCTGTGCAATCAAAAGACTATACAAAGGCACGGCAATTTATGATGACAATTAGGATTATAGTTTGCTTACTCTACAAACCAATTATATTTAAAATGTAACTAAAGTTACTAAACAACAAAATATGAAACGAAAAAAAATACCCCTCGGCCATTGTCAGTTATGCTGACTGAGTCATCTTCATGAAGAATGGCATCAACCTTGGTGGCAAATCCAGCCTGAGCTTCATCTACTGCATTGTCAAGAATCTCGTACACCTATTTAGAGAATAGCACAGAAAACGCTTCAACATACTAAAATTGCAAGAAATAGAACATAATAGACACAAAGCCATAGATAAAAATAGCAAGGAAACAGATAAGAGATAGCTAAGATAAATAAAAAGACACTCTTCTTACTTTTTTTTTACAAAATAAGATGGCATGCCCCTGCCAAGGGAAAAATGTATCGATCTAAAACCCTCTCCTCAGAATATTTCAGAAAAATACCAAATCACCATTTCTTTCAGCAGACTTACTAGTTAGAAACAGTAAGAAAGAAGGTCTATTCAGCAATTTATTTAAGAAATGACGAACTGCGAAGATAAATAGATGTATTGTATTTTGCTCGCTGCTTTAAGGCTTTACATGAGAACAATTGAGATATACCATAAATAATGTAGTAGCACTGATGAAACCAAAGTACAAAATTGCATACCAAGTGGTGCAATCCGCGAGGCCCTGTGCTCCCAATGTACATGCCTGGTCTCTTTCTGACAGGATCCAACCCCTCCAGTACCTAATGTGTAGGATAAGTAAAAGGAACTTGAGTGTGAGTACTTGTGTCATAACCAATATGCAATAGTAGGAAGAATAGCACTAAAAGGCAGGCATTAACAAATAAAATGGTAAATGAGAATATTCATGACCCAAAAGATATTGAACTACTAAAATGGGTCAGTTTTAAAAATCCCATGTTGACATAAACCAATATAAAATCTGTTTTCAAAGTTATATGAGTTTCTATGTATTTCAAAGTTCCCCAAAATTACAAAATTCCCTTCACCTGAATCTGTTCGGAACCATATGACTGAGCCGAAGATCGCTCTTGGAGGGCCTCTGCTGCTGTTCTAGAAGCCATAAAAGCACGAACATCCAACTTATTTACATTGCCATGCGGCAGCTGTGGCTCAACCTTCCAAACCCTATGAAAATGAGAAATATAAATAAAGCATTTTTGTATCTTGTAATATGGGGAATTTAGGCAGATTTCAGCCTCTGAGACCATTGCCAATTAGTTATTCATTTAAGTGCTATTTTTTTAATAGTGGCAAGATCGACTGGCAGTGACATGTATAGTGTAATGCACTGTACACCGAAAGAGCAAACTTTTATACACAAATCTAAGACATAGAGCTCAAGAAGATAATAAGGCGAGACAAAAGATGCCAACCCAAACATAGAACATCCCCCCCCCCCTTCCACCCCACCAGAAGCTCCAGACACACACAAACACATAAGGAGAGTACGATACCTCGGTGTGATCGGAAGAAGCGAGGAAGAGGAAGGAGCAAAAGAAGAGAAATGCCGAGAAGAGTAGATTGAGGAGAAAAAGAGTCGACGGAGGAGAAGCCGGAGGTGGACCGTCGGCGCCGAAGCAGGTTTAAGGAACGCCATTAGACACGACACGGAGAAACCCGAAGCACGATTGACGAAGCCTTCGCTTCAATTCAATCCACTTCTCACTACTACGAGCACGGTTCTCCACTTCTCCTATCCTTCTATTCTCCCTTTTAATATTTTTCGCGGCTTGTGTGACAAGGTTTGTCAGGCTCTCAGTGTCTGAGAGGTTTTTGAGAGGGAGAACAAGCGGATAGAAAGAAAGAAAATACCTCCAAATTATCTCCATTTCAAACGAACCAGAGATATTATCATCAATACAAGCCTTTGGATTAGCAATGGACGGTACCCTTTATCTCTCTTTACGAAAAAACCCTACACATCTCATCGGCAAAGTGAAATGGGCCATTCTGATCTAATCTAACGAGATACGGGCCATACGGCGACATTTTGGGCCTAGCCTAATTGAGCCTAATTTCTTTGGAAACGAAATTCTCTTCAAAGAGAAATATGCATCTAAATAATCGAATTAAGAATCAAGGGTCTTATTAATAATAACAAAAATCTCCTCAAATCAGATCACTAGAGGTCGAGCGTTGATCTTTAATCCGACGAGTTCCTCTTTTCAGAATACGGATCCCTTTTGATCGAATTTAGGTTCGAATACATTTTTGTGACATTGTACCATGTACAACGTCGTGGTTGTGTGGCGGTGATCTGACAAGTGGGTAAGAGATGAGTTGGCGGTATTGAGGAGTATGTAGATCCACATGTCAGTAACTGTGCAGAAAATACACGTCATAGTCCACATCAGCAAAAATAATATTTCAGATCTGATAATTTTTATGAAGTTAATTTTTCTTCTTGGACATCTAATAACTCCTCACCAATCTTATTTCGCCACCTCTCTTTTTTGCGTTTCCATTTATTTCTCAATTTCATTCTCCAGTCTAGTGCTTTCTCCCCAAGTCAAAATTCGACAAAGAAATTTGATACAAGCAACAAATTGTCGAAACGAGAGTCGACGAAGCAACAAGCCAACAGCCTCGCTCGGTTCTCACCCGATCTTCTCTGAAAAGTAGAAAGAAGAGAAGTTTCGAGAAAATTCAGGAGAGAATTTCGAAGAAAAGAATTACTATACCTCATCGCCATAGTCTTTGAAGATGCAGCGAGGCGGACTCTCCGGTTTCCGTACAGTTTCAGTCCCTAATTTTCCGATATTTACCAGAAACATGTACCGATTGCGAACCAGCATTACTTTTCTCCTGATTTTCTGATACTTTGATGTGTTGATTTGTAGAGAATGCTCCTGTGACGCGGGCTTTGATAGTTGCATCTGGTTTTCTGACTGTAGCACTCGGAGCACGAGGCAAGTCTAGACAACTGGGGGTGTCCTATCAGGTCGGTTAATTTCATTATTTTCATAGTCTTTCAACCTCGTAGTTCAATTGTTTTGCAATCATCTTCTAGGAAGTCAAATGGAAGGAGTGATTTCCCCAATTTCTAGTTTGAACTTTTGGCCCAGTTTTCTCAGTGAGAGTTGAATATTACTGGTGAAATTTTGAAAAATAAAACAGAGAAAAAACTCTACTGTATGGGTTTTCTTTATGCACACAAAAGTTTCTAGTGCAAAGTGTTGTCTGAATTTTTATAGGTACTGAGCTTGGGTTATTTTCATGTCTTGTGGTAATGCACTTCATCAATACCCGTAATCCTGTACTGAATCACTATACTATTGTGCACATGATTTATTTAGAGGATCAGGGGATCACACTTGTCCTGCAATTTGGTAACAATGGTTTATATTTCTTTATCTCTTTTTTTATTAGGACCTAACAAAAAATCCTCGTGTGTGGAGAATTATTGCTTCGTCTTTGGCCTTTTCGTCAACTCCAGAGCTGCTATTTGGGTTGTACCTTTTGTATTATTTTAGGCTTTTTGAGCGACAGATCGGCTCGAATAAGTTCTCTGTAAGTTCTATTTCTAATTCTATTTCTTAGCTATTTTTTTCTTAATGATAGCATTCATCATTCTAGCCCTCTGATATAGATTATGGTTGAAAGAAAATGTAAATTTTGAGGAAAAGAGACAAAAAGGGAGTTTGGTTTGCTGAAGATTGACCTTTTTCTGATTTCAATAACATATTATTAGGTTGGTAACATTAGGACTGGACAGCTTAAAAATTATTCATGCCAGCACCATTATTTCTCACCCCGGGATGATTGAGTAGAGCCTACTTATTGGTGATCTTAAATATCTAGTTTGTCCCATGCACGTGCCTTGGTTCTTCCGTATTTGCAAGATGCAACTCAAGTGCTAGATGTCTGCCAATGAGTACAAAGCCACCTCATATATTGATGGTGCAATATTTAAAGTTTCCGTTTTCGCTGTGATTATTTTTTGTAGGTTTTTATTATATTCACTGGTGCAGTCTCCTCTGCCTTGGAGGTTGCTGCATTGATATTACTTAAGGGTATTTGTTTTTCTTATTCTACTGTTGTTTCCTCATTACTACCTGTAATGAACCTTGTATGGTGCATTCAAGGTTCAGATAAGAAATATAAACCTTACATGCATATATACATGTTTGACTTAGGGTGTCAATGAAATTCATTCATTTACCCAATTACCCAACTTATATGTTCATACCCTCCTACCCTATTCAATAGGGTGGGTACAGTAGACTATTTTTTTAGCTTTCCAGGTAAGGGCATGGGTAAAAAGAAGTTTTTTTTAGCTTATCTGCTGAAGAAAGAGATTTGTGCAATATTTGTTGTAGTTCTGTTAAATTAGCAACTTATATGTTTTAAATTATGAGACCAACAAATTCTAATTTTTTTTATATTTAATGAATATGAATATGTATATTTTATGTCCAAAATAGTATATTCATATTCATAGGCTTTGGATCATATGAATCAGTGACTATTACCTCCACAACTCATTCTGTCCCTTAACAGTTAACACCCCTATGGTTGACCAAATCTTTTTTATTTGTTTCTTCATCCTTTGTAAAATTAACTGCAGTTACACGACTAGTAGGGCTTTTCTTCTTCATTACCTACTATTGATCAAAATATTTTTATTGCAACTCATCGTGGTTTGCTTATTTTTTGCTTCAGGTTCCAAGTTTAATGTTCTTGCATCAGGACCTTACAGTCTAATATTTGCCTTATTTGTGCCCTTCTATTTTGACATTCCCATTACCTCACGTTTTTGTATCTTTGGTGCGACTCTCAGTGACAAGTCTTTTATCTACCTGGCTGGCTTTCAGGTTTCAATACCTTCTCTGATATTTGATTCTTTTTTTTCCAGTTTTAATGTAATCTGAAAAGCTTCAAAGTACTTGTATGCCCTTCGGAGACAATAGGAGGCGGAAATCTTCTCTTTAAAAGTTTTAAACGTTGGTGCTTTTAAAGAAACTGGTGAAATACCAGACTATTGTCATGTTTGAGGATTGGCCTGAACATGATTTATTTCTTTAGGGTTCAGCATTTACACATTTGAATTTATAGAGCATATGAGATATATGAACAATTGTACAGTTCACAGGAAATTGTGCTTTTCTTTCTACTGTGAAAGTAATATTGTCAACTCACTCCCACCGGCATCTATAATTTGAAGTATTTCAAAACACAATCTGAGTTCTTACTTGTATATTCTTGTTCATTTTGGTACTTAAAGCAGATATTTGTTGTAGCTTTACATGAAATTATAAACTTTTTTACTATTCTTAACATTACTAAAGAACATGCTTTATCCTATAAACAGCTTCTTTTGTCTTCTTGGAGGCGATCACTTGTGCCTTGCATATGTGGCCTAATCGCAGCTTCTCTTTATCGCCTAAATGTATTTGGCGTCCGACGGTTAAAGGTATAACGACAAAAAAATATGTAGCTAATATGAAATTTGTGAAGGGGAGCCTTGGTGCAGCGGTAAAGTTGTCGCCTTGTGACCAGAAGATCACGGATCCGAGTCGTGGAAATAGCCTCTTGCAAAATTGCAAGGAAAGGCTATGTACAAAGACCCCAAAGTGGTCCGACCCTTCTCCGGACCCCGCGCAAGCGGGAGCTACATGCACCGGGCTGCCCTAATAGGAAATTTGTCTTGGTACTATGCCTTAACATCCAAAACTGTCAAATACTTTAGACCTAAATTAGTTTTAGCTTGAACGGAGCATCAATTTACCCCTATGTGTATCCATCTGGTACAGCCGTACAGGTAACAGAGGAGAATATGTTTTATACTTTTATCTCATTATCTAGCTTGCATAAGACATAAGTGATTTGCATCATTTGGGTACTGCATTGATGAGCATTATACTGAAGTTCAACTACAATAAATATGCACCAATTTTATGTTTTCTATGGAACTATAGTTGGACCACTATTTTGAATGTCATTTTACTTATTTTGATATGTACAGATTCCAGGAGCAATAGCATCGTTTTTCTCAAAACATTTTGCATCCTCTTCTGGTCCATCAGGTCCAGTGAGGAGAAATATTGCAGGGAATCTCTCTTCTAATATAGGCCGTCAAGGGCAGGTTACTTGTTCTCCCTTTTAACAGAATACTGTTTTATTACCCCATACATGCTCCTAGACAACTTGTCACCATATTACAAGGAACACCCCTAAAAGAGAGAGAGAGAGAGAGAGAGAGAGAGAAGCAAACTGTTGGCCATATCAATAATAAGATATTGAGTTGAGAGCAATTTCTAAGAACTGGTAGTTTTTGAAATGGTGCAGACATTCATTTATTGAGGGGCTGCCTTTAGCAATTTTGTAATGAGGGGGGTTGTGACTTTAGGATTGAACATTGCATTTATTTAGCTTCTGCAGTTTGATCAACTTATTATCCATAATGCAGAGTACCGTCATGCAAAGGAATTTCAGACCTGCAACAGTTGTACCACCCCCAGAGCCACCAGAAGCTTCTGTGGAAACCTTAGTGTCAATGGGTTTCGATGGAAATGCAGCAAGACAAGCTCTGATACAGGCACGGAATGATATAAATGTGGCAACGAATATTCTTTTAGAAGCACAGTCTCATTGACTGAATAATGCGCGTGAAAAATTATAATCAGTTGGATAGTTTTTGAATTGATTAAGTTAGTTGTCCTTGTAAGTTTTGTAAGATTCTTGTTTTGGTCCCTGGAGTTGATTAGTTGTGTTTCAGTTGCTTGGTGCCCGTGTTAGGTCCTTAGAAATACTTGGCATGCATTTGGTACTTGTAGTTTTCCCTTCTTTTTCTTCAACTTAAAAAGCTAATTGAAGAACAAATTCATTCAGTTGACATTCCAAGGACCAGTTTCATAACTTGCTCCAACTTGTTTGCAGTCAGGAATGGTTGGTTGAGTTATACTTGGCGGTGATCTCGCAGTGTAAGATCCGTTTCTAGTTAATTCTTGTGTACTAACTTGGATTCAAATGATATATTTAATATTTTTCTTCTTTCAACCCCTGGGGAATTTCTATACATTTCTGTCCAAGTTTGCCCCCCAATTTTGAGGGGTACAAACTTTACCATTCTGTTAATTTTTCTTCCATTTCTTTCCTCTTCCTTTTTCACTCTGGAGCACATGCACAGCTTTTAGACCATGTTATTCTACGTCTTGCAAAAGAATCAAGAAAACGCAAACTAGACTGTAAATGTCCGTAAGACCATATCAACTTCAGGAATATAGCTTAGCTTAGATGGTATACCATTTTGTTATTAGTACTTTTAGCTCCTTTCTAATCAACACTTTTTAGAACATATCACATATGTTAAGCGGCTAGGTAAACTGACACTAGGAGATATGACTTGCATCTCGTCTTTAGGCTTTATTTCTCTTGCTCATCACTTTTAAATTTTTTAAATAATATTAAAAATTACCAAAAAAAGTTGTATGTAAATAGACAGAAAAATCCACCAACGAAATTGTATATGCATCAAATTCAAATTTTCAAGTGTTATAGCGGTGATATAGCGGATATAACGGCGATATAGCAGATATAGCGGTAAAAATTTTAAGTGTTGATTGTTTTGACTTTTAAAATAAGCATGTTTTTTTTGTCAATTTCTCGTGACAGTTATTATGCTCTTGTGCATCACTACATTGTATTTGATAGTTATTAACACTCGCGTAAGTTATATTAGTAATTTTAACCGCTATATCGTCACTATATCGTCGCTATACCGTTAAACGCTAAATGACTACTGCACCGCTACTGATCGCTATTTGTTATTTAAAACCTTTTTTTTTTAAAACTTGATAGTAGCTACCAAGGTTGATATTGAAACATAAAAACATCGTTTTTACAACTCAGCCACCAATAAAATCATCAAAACAAAACACAAAAAATCAAAACCCTAATAAGCAACAACAGACAAACACAACAACAACCCCCCCCCCCCCCCCCCCCTCCTAACCATCTCAGCTGTTATACCCCATGTTATTACTAGCACCGTTCCAACCACAACGTCGAATCCTGGCATGCTCTCGTTGCCAGCTGCCTTGCCGTAAGCTGTTGGTGTCCCTCTTCTGGAATTCGAGCATTCTTCTCCTTCCAAATCATCCATAGTATTGCCAATAGCAACGACTGCCATTGGGAAAGGCTAGTCCTACTACCCGACAGCTTGTCCCGAACTTGCTGTATTGATTCCTGTGCCGTCGTAGTGGAGTCTTGCCTAATCAAGTCATAGAGCTGACGTTGCTTTGCATGGAACCAGACTTCTACCGCGTAAGGACAATAAAAATAGGTGATTTGCCGACTCGATTGGACAGTTTGCACACATAGCGCATGACATATTGCACTGCATGTGCCTACGTCGCATGACGCCATGTGTGAGCAGCCTATTGTTGAAGAGCATAGCAGCAAACACCTTTACCGTTGGGGGCGCTTTTGTTGTCCAAATCCAGTTCCAACGTGCCAGTGTGTGCCCAGCCGTCGCCATGACGCTGTACAGGGAGCGCGACGAGTACACGCCAGATGGTGACCATTTCCATAGTAGCTTGTCATAGTCCTCAGTGAGTTGCACATCAGTAGCAGCTTGCCGCGCGTTTCTTTCCACATAGGGCATCTCATCGTGTGGAGGTAGCAAGGCATGAAGGATAGGCAAGGCATCTCGCAGTGAGATTCGTGGCATCAGAGTATTGTTCGGACATGAAATTCGACCTCACAGCGGATGACCTGCCCATGAATCAAGCCAAAAGGAAATTGATTGGCCCGAGCCCACTCGCCATGTCGTGCTCCACCTGAAGAGGGGCAGGATGGCTGTAAGACGCCTCCAGATGAAAGAGCCCGTATTTCTCCAGAATGTAGGTCCCGTGGCGTACGTGCCCGACCGATAGAGGGAGAGCACCGTGGTTGTCCAGAGGCAGTTCGGTGAGTTGTATGCTTTCCACCACCAACGCAACAGTAAGGTTCTGTTTTGTGCAAATTCTTTACGCCCAAGCCACCGCACCGTTTGGGCAAGCAAATTGTCGACCAGTTTAGAAGATATACCCCCCTGGCTTGACCGTTTTTTGCCCAAAGAAAATCACACCTGATCTTGTCCATTCTTCGGATGACCTACTGCGAAAGTTGGAAGCAACACATAAAGTATATAGGTATGGAGGAGAGAACCGAGTTGATGAGTTGAAGCCGTCCTCCACGTGAGATCAACTTGCCACACCACCCTTGCAGCTTTTTCTCTACCTTGTCTAGGAGAGGAATGAAATCTTGGCGTGTGGTGTTTTGTAGTGACAGAGGCATGCCCAGGTATGTGCATGGCAAGGACTCCTGCCTGCACGACAAAATGCCTTGCACGTGTCTAGCTCTATCAGGTGTAAGGTTGATAGGCACGAAAGAACTCTTGGACAAGTTAATCTTGAGGCCCGAGATGTTGGTGAATATCCGAAGGGTGATATTGAGGACGGTAAGAGTCTTGTCATCTGCTGTCGAGACAATTGCTGTGTCATCGGCATATTGGAGGGCAAGAACCAATCTCGCAATTCGGCCTGACAGTTGGGTGGCGAACATGACTTCATTTAGGCGTAGCATTCTTTGCAAGACATCCACACCTAGGATGAAGAGCATTGGGGACAAGGGGTCCCCTTGATGTAGCCCCCTCTTATGCCGAAAAAATTCCCCTCCCGTCCCATTAACCATAACTCTGAACCTGGATGTGGTTAGAATTGATTGCATTCATACTATCCAACGGCTTGGGAAACCTCGAGCAAGCATAATTTTATATAGAAAATCCCACTGAATTGTATCGAAGGCCTTTAAGAAATCTATCTTGAAGAACACCGCCTCCCCTCGGGCTTGCTTAACCTCATGCAATATTTCTCTTAAAGCCATAAAATTATCAGAAATGTGCCGACCATGGACAAAAGCTGTCTGGTGACAGTCAATGAGCTCAAGCAGTTTTTTCCCAAGTCTGTTCGATAAAATTTTTGACAACAGCTTGGGCAATAAGTTGATGATGCTGATCAGGTGGTAGTCCTCCACTTGACTCGGGTTTCCTCCCTTGGGTATCATGACAATGTTTGCACAGTTGTGAGCCGAGAGATCCATATTGTGTTCATAAAAACTGTGTAACATGGAGTAAACATTGTCCCGTAGGACTGGCCAAAAGCTCTGGATGAATTCAGCCGGCCGCCCGTCGGGACCAGAGGCTTTGTGTCGGGCCAACTGTTGCACAGCGCACTCAAGCTCCGCATGTGTGAAAGGTGCTGCGAGCTTTGGCAAGGGCTCAGGGTTCGGGTACAGCCCCCTTGGGTTGAAATCTATGCAATGCTGGGCCGTACCCAGCATGTGTCTCATGTGAGTGGTGAATGTTGTCGTTATTTGTGGTTGAGAAGAGTATGTTGTATTGTTGTATGTAATGGTCGTGACGGCATTTTTTCTAGCCCTTGCTGATGCAAAGGCATGAAAGAACCGTGTATTTTGGTCCCCCTCCTTGAGCCACTTGCATCGGGATCTCTGCCTCCAGCATAGCTCTATGTTATTGGCCAGTAGGTATGCACGTTCCTTGATTAGTATTCGCAGCTTGAATTCTATTGGCTACAGCGCCTGTTTCTCTTCTATCCGATCAAAGAACATTATTCCTTCTTTACACCTCAGTAGGTCCTCATCCATCTTTGAGAAGTGAGTTTTGTGCCATTCAAATAGGGTGTTGTGCAACAGGTTGGTTTTGTGCTGGAATAAACTCAGCGAGTCTGCTGGGTGAACCATGCGACCATTCCATATCGTGCAAACAAGGTTCCCAACCTCCGTGTACTTTAGCCAGAACAGTTCAAACCTCCTATCTCTCTTAGCAGTATGGTATTGTTTGCACTGAAGTATAAGTGGAACGTGATCAAAAATAAGCATTTCTCCTGCCGTCAATGTGAGGATAGGGAATACACTTGCCCAGTGTGCCGAGACGAGTATTCGGTCAAGTTTGGAAAAAATCGGTTCTGGCCTTTTGCTTGACCATGTGTAGTCCCTTGATAAGGTGGTTTTAATCAGTTCAGCTCTGATCTTTATAAAATGTTTTTCAGAAAAAAGTACTAAATATTTTTAATGTATGCTAAAATTTACTTCAAAAACAAAATTTTCAGTTTTAGAATTTTTATATTATTACTGAATATATTTAGAATTTAGAAGTAGTGGTATAATTGTAAGATTTTAGTCCAGGTTTAACGACATGAAGCACTAGTTTAAAACTTACGATTTGTAGAATAATTTATTATTATTAGCATTATTATTATCATCATTATATTTTTATTTTTACTATTTATTATATTACTATTATTTATATTGATTTTTCATTTTAGATTGAGTTTCATTGCAAACCTATTGCAATTTATTTGAGAATAAAGACTTTGTTGTTATTGTTGTACTACCGAATAAATGAAAAAATTTCATTCATTCAATTGAAGGTCTACAAATAGATTAATGAGATTTATCAAAGTCAGAACATTGGCAAAAACCATGTTCTATAAAAAGTATAGGATAAATGATGTCAACAACTGAAAAAACCTTTTCTATCCCAGTCATGCAATGTGCTCATAACATTATAAAGTTAGTTTACCAGATGCAATGTCAGAATTACAAAAAAAATTACCCGTGCCTTGCTTTTTATTTGACAATGAAAATGCAGTACTGTCTTGTTAAAGACGAGTAGCAATTAGATTGAATATAATCTATTAGGAGATTTTGTATTTGGAAATAAAACATGAGAGCCTTTAGACAAAAGAAGAAGCATAAATTCCCTCTGGAGACTGATCTCCACAACATCACTATTCCTCAATTCTATACATACCTTTTTTTAACTAGACTTACAACCCAGAAAACAAAGAAATTAAGATGAATTGGAAAGTAAGCTCTAATCCTAAAGTTGCATATGTGGATTGACTACGGCATCAGAATTTCCTGAAACCTACTATTTGGTACCCGAGATAGACCTTATCTAAGCTTTTGGAAAGTTGCGGGAAGATACCCCATGCAATAGCTTGACAAACCCAAGAAAACTGAGTTTACCATCTGAGTGCCTTATCCAATCCTTTAGTACCACATGAACAGGAACGGAGGGGCTGAGACCAAGCTCCTGGGGAGTAAACCAAAAACAAGACAATTAATAAAAGTGCAATTGTGTTCAGTAGTGGTGCACAGTTACTGCTGGTGCGATGTATGGGTTACTAAAAGATTGGTATGATACAGTAAGTGTTAAACCATTGATTATGTACTGTAATGCTTTTAGCAATGCAAGCTGTTTAATCAGCACTCTACCACCCTCGGATCTGGGCCATCTTCAACTGGTAAATACTGATAAAGGCCAACTTAATGGATATCATAGACAGGTACACGTCCACTGATTGAGTATCATAATGTTGGTCATACCGATGCAAGTTCTTCAATCATTATTGGCCGGTTGCCTTCTTGGTCAAATATATCGAAAGCTGTGTGTGCATGATGATCCCATGTTTCAAGGCCTTCCATCTGGTAGACACTAATAGCTGCAGCTACAAACTCATCGAAATCTAATTTCCTGTACTGTAGAGAACTCACCTGAACAAAATAATATGACAGAATATATCACATGAGAAATAGGTAGTATATTATATTCATTGGAACTTTTCTTTTAAAAAAAACATACCACATTTACAAAATCAACAACTCTGGAGTCCTTCATTGCATCTGTAGAGCTTTTCACCAAGGCCTAAATGGAATACAATGTCATTAGAACCTTAACAAAAGATAAACAGTATTGATGATGCAGATCAAAATGCAAAATGAGAACTTGGAAATATTTGACTCAGGGTGCAAGAAACAAAATAGGTCAAACTTG
The DNA here is from genome assembly GCA_964058865.1 of Eleocharis quinqueflora. Taxonomy (NCBI): domain Eukaryota; kingdom Viridiplantae; phylum Streptophyta; class Magnoliopsida; order Poales; family Cyperaceae; genus Eleocharis; species Eleocharis quinqueflora. The sequence continues at coordinate 17,172 of CAXKVX010002228.1, forward strand.
CTCACCGTTTTAAGGTTTTGTAGAGAAATGTAGCCATTCTTGTTTGGTTCCAACAGTTTGAATTGCTCTTGCAAGTACAATAGTTGTGTTGCTGTCAGGGTCTTGGAAAGTGCCTAAAAAGTAAAAAAAAAAAAAAAAAAAAAATGAATATCTCTCTCAAATCTTTGAAATTCAATATAGAGGAAGTACTGTTTTTTCCTTGGTAGGAACTATGAAACAAGGGGACTAACCCTTAAAGCTGATTTCCTCAGAGATGAGGAGCACACATAAGCTCTTATCATCTTGTATGTTATGATATCCAATGGAATCTTTGCTTTATGCGACTCACGAATCCATGGATGACCTTTCATTTAAATGGGAAAAAAATCGAAGTCAAATAATGTAAAGAATCAGCCTTTGTATTAACTAATGACCTCAACTTGATTCCTATTTCAAATTTTGGCCCTATATTTGAATTTTGTTCAGTTTACATCCAAAATACAGCTATAAAATGTGGATATAAACATGTTCAAATCTCATGTACTAAAAGGTACAAGCTATAGGTCAACTGTGTCTATGTCTGTGTATGCACAAAGAGTACCTATTTGCAAATGTACATGTATTATGCTAATAGATGGTCCATATGAATAAGTCATGGATCCATGAATATTGATGTTTTCACAGGTAAACATCATAAATCCAAACTCGTCCATGCATGTCCGAATGAGTTATGTATGAATGGGTTGATGTATACAAGTTTGATAACAAGCATTAGTTTACTAGGTGGACCAAATCTGGTGTACACATGGGTAAATGGACGGATATAGACATCATCTCTTGATGGATCTGTGCAATGATGCAAATCCATATATGATTCCTGTTCAGACAGACAAATCGTAGGTATGAGCTAAGAAAACATACAGAGAGCTTGTGAGGCTGTCATTCTCTTGCGATAATCTTTATTAAGAAGCCGCTTAACAAAATCTCTGGCCTCTGCTGACAGGGAAGGCCATGGTTCCTCCTCAAAGCTGGGCTCAGCCTTGAGAACTGAACGGAATATGCCCGACTCGGTGCGGGCCCAGAAGGGCCGGGACCCACACAACAATATGTAAGAGATAACTCCTAGGCTCCACATATCAGCCTCTGTGCCATATGATCTTGTCAGAACTTCTGGCGCCACATAGTAAGCACTTCCTACTATGTCATTTAACCTTTCATCTATATAAAATACAACAAAAATAAGTGATTAAAATAAAAGTGAATAATATAATTAATGATTGGATAACAACAAAAATAATACTATTAATGAAATGAGAATGGTAGTGATGATGACAATGATGGTGATGATGATGATATAATAAAAACAATCAAGGGAAGACTTACATAACCGCATAACTTGACAAGAAAGCATGCAATTAATAAAAAAATAAAAAAAATACAACAAAGCATGCCAAAATGGAAATTAACTCCCAACCAGTATTGACACAATACAAGACCAAACATGCAGAAAACAGCTATCATGTTTATAATTTTACTATTCTTACCAGGCTTAACGTAGTCAGACAAGCCGAAATCAATAGCCTTCAATGTAGAATCATCATCATTTGATGCAAATAGAAAATTCTGAAAATGCAAATGATACAACCTCAATTGCTGAGTAAATCAACATCAAATCCAAATATATTTAATTTAACTGTACTTCATGCTTAATGCAAGCACATTTGAGGGTCATAAATTTAAGCTAGAAAACTTGACCAATATCCCTCTAAAAGGAGTATCCAAACAGGAGAATCATGAAGATATACATAATGCACACCTCAGGTTTAAGATCCCGATGTACCACTCCTTGTAAATGACAGAAGGATACAACACTTAAAATTTGAACGAGAACAGCTTTTGCATCCTCCTCCGAGTACTTCCCACCCCTATTTTTTTAATAGATACAAAGACTTGAGTAGAATTTTTATTAACTCAAAGAAAATGAAAAGAGAGGTAAAGGCATTGTAAAAGGTACCTTGAAAGAATCTTATCAAGTAGTTCACCTCCTTTACACAACCTGTGTTAACAGAAAGTTATCACTCAATTTAAAAGGCACTGTTAAAGGATCTGATCAAGTAGTATACCCACTGGAATTCGGAAAACACGGAATGGATAGTCTGTTAGAACTGCTGGTTGATAGTAATAATGATATCACTAGATTTACTAATATTACTGCATGTAAGGATTATTATTCGATTAGATCTAGAACTCAAATGTGTTCTCTATTTTCTTTTCTACTTTTGTGAGACTTATTTAAGTCTTTCACTTCAGAGCACTGAACCATTCTTTGGGCCATCCACAGTGCATTTATTTCAGAGTTTCAATCCTTAGGTGTGCTAATAGTGTTTGGTCAGTTAACTTGAGCAGACACATACTTAATGACCATATATACTTACTCCATGACTATGTATATGTTATCATCATCTTCATATGCATCGTAGAACTGTACTAAGTTAGCAGCCCCTGTCAAAGACCTCAATATTCGAACCTCTCTCCTGACATCTTCTATTGCAATTGCTGTTGTCATCTGTAGAGAAAATGACACATAACAGTTGAGGAAAAAAAAATTAGTGCCCAGATATCCTGGTATTTATATGTTAGAAACAAAAACCAAGTCAACTTTGTTCATGAATAAATATAATCCCATCACACTACAAAAATTGCATACCATTTTTTATTAGGCCCCGTTCGTTTCCTCCCCACGCGTGGGAATGGGCATGGGATTTGTGCTAAAAGTTACTGTGCGCGTGGGAACAGCAGTTCAACAATATTTTTTTCCAAGTTAATTTTTTACTTTGAAGCATTAAATTTAATACAACAACAAGAAATAAATACAAACGACCATGTTTTCAATGCATACCAGATCTTCATCAGATTCTGCTGCCAAACAGTAAGTAAAATAAATAAAGGACCTTCTATCAACAGAAAAAAAAAAAGTTTATTTTTCGATACTCTGAATATATGCATCCAGTCAGAAGTGCTGAACACACACAGTAGAAAACCAAGCAAAGTGTTGTCAAAATTTAGAGTACAGTATATAGTGTTATTCTTTTGAAAATTGGGATAGAAAAATTAAAAAAAGTTCAAATACGCCCTCATGTGTTAAAAAATGTATATCAAGTTGGTCACCAGAATAATTCAACTTGCGCAGTAATCAAAGGAACTGACAACTAATATTTCCTGTTAAGAAGCAATGATTGAGAAACTTCAACACCTTCCATTTCTAAGGATTACAGTCTTACAGATAACAACTTAACGGTACTAACCACTATCAAAGATTCAAGTACAATAAAAAGTTAAGTTCATAGCAAATGCATATTAAAAAAGCCATACATTATAACTAAGTAGTTCACTTAGAAATATATTTTCTAATAAAGAAAATTCAAAGAATTAAAACCAGATAACAACAGGAACTTTTCTAATTATAATTTGCAGTCTCCATGCCGTAAATTAGCCAGATTTGTAAATGAAATAAAAATAAACCGTAAATTATCGCAAAAATTATTTCAAGTTTTCAAATGTAAAAATTGTTTAAATCTGTAAATACAACCAAACAAATCAAGGAATAACAATAACACTATACCTTAGCTTTAGGAATAACTTTGACAGCGGCCTCTTCACCTTTCATATCTCCTTTTTTGGCTTTAGCGACACAGGTGTACCCAAAATGCCCCCTTCCCACCTCTTTCCCCAATTCGTACTTGGCGAAGAAGTTCTTCGAAAACCCAAAATTCTTATCCAACCCAAATTCCTCGACGCCGTCTTCTGGTATCGGAGCTTCCTTAGGTTTGACGGAGCCTTGCCTTCGTCTGAGCAATGCCTTGATGTGTTTAGCTGGAGAACCAGGTGCGATTAACTTCTTAAATTTATGAAGGGGTGTAGAGGGTCGTTTTGGGGTGGAATTCGGATTTGACGGAGAGGATTTAACGGAGGCGGGAAAGGGGCTCGCGAGGTAGAAATTGAAGTGTTGTTTCTGGCTTGGGCTAGTAGGTTTAGATTCATGTTGATAGTTGTTTGGTGTCTGAGGATTTTCAATGATTTCTTCACGTTTAGTTCGATCTCTGTCTTTGGTTGTAGGTTTTGCGTAGCATAGACCCATGACGTATAGAAACCAGAAAGACAAAAGAGAGAGAGAGAGAGAGAGAGAGCGAGAAAATGGCGATTAGATTCAAAATTTGAGTTTCTTTCTAGAAGAAAGAAAATGTAAAGGAATGTCGCGATCAGGGAAAGAGGGCATTCAAATTGGGAGCGAAACGCAAGGTGTTTCTAAATAGGAAGAATGAAACGCGCATTGGTCAGCAAAGCAAATGGAGAATCGAGAGAGATGGAGAGGTGGCAGAGCTGAGAGCTTCCTACCAGTTCCAGCCTTCCAGGAATAAAGAATGTGAGAGTAAAGAAGAGGGAAGAGAGCGAATGGGAAGAAAATAAAGAGACAAGACGATGAAAGAAAGAGAGCAAAGGAATCCTCTCCTCCCTCTTTTGCTTTTTGTTAGATGTGATTTCTCAAATAAACGAGCTAGATTGGGTTTTTTTATTTTATCTTTCTTTTTTAATTTCTCTGGCAAAATAAAGGATTTTAAATCTGGATTTTGAATCTGGATTTGTAGTGATTTGGCTTACCACTTTACCATATCAGCATGCATCATCCTGGCATTCATCATTGCAACTTAGAAATTAGGAATTTCATGATGCTGCATAGTTTGTGGAAAGGAAATTTTTTAAACATATAACATTAAAAATAATGAAAATTTTATGGAAATATTTTCTTCAGTTTTTTCTTTATTTTTCATTCTTACTTTTTTTCCTCGTTGTACCGTTGGTACTTACTTTTGGTACCAGAATATCTATATTCTCTCCCTCACTCATGTTGTCACACTCCAGAAAATTATAAGTAGCTTATGGGTGTTAATCCCGTCACGTGTACTTATTTACTAGTACACGAAAGGCTTAGATTATTATTATAGAGACAAAATGACCTTAACGAATTTTTATGTAAATAGAGGAAAGCACACACAATGAACACAATACATGAACATCCAACAACAAAATGTATATATATATAACGGTGCCCTTTACAAAATTTACAACGAAAGCTAAGAAAATACAAAATACACACTAAAAGGGTCGATCTCATCAAAGGGGCGTGGGACCGAACCTCACTATCCTACTACAAACTACTCCTAACCAACCGAAATATAAGAAAACAAATCAAAAGGAATGCCCACAAAACGGAAGACACCGAGACTCCATCCTAGCGCTCTCATCTTGGGCTCCAAAATAGTTCCTGCTCCTTACCTGGACCCCACAACCAACTGTGGAACGTGAGATATAAAATCTCAGTGTGGATTAAGGTCCAGCCTTTGAGTTTATATCCGATTTAAGTTGGACCAAATCACATTTAAAGAACTTTCCTTACAATTTAAGTTACTAAACCTAATGTTATAAGTGAACCATAATTTCATTTAATTATTTTAACCAAATCAAAGAGGCGATGCGAGAAAATAAAACCCAAAAGATGTATGAGGAATAGTATACATATATAATAATAATAAGGCATATTATCAAACTCCCAAACAAAGGATTTAATTTGTCAAATTTACACCCCGGGTGTAGGACATCAAGATTCGCCCCCTTAGACGGGTCCCGTATTCCAGCCGCCAATCTAAGGGTGTCGTTAGACGGGTCCCGTATTCGAGCCGCCAATCTAACATAATTATGAGTTTTCAGAACGAAACGCTCTGGTAAAGCAGAGCGACTACAAAAAGGACACACTCGGTCAAACAGCGAACCGAGATGCCTACCCTCACAGAAAGAGAATAATACAAAGAAAACACTCGGTCTCAGTCGTCATACGGAAATAAGGAACCGACTACCTGTTTGAAAAGAATAAAATGAAAGGAAACTCCCTGTACTAGTTAAAGCCAAGGGGAGCCCCTGACTTCCTCTGTACCAACCAGGGGCCAAAGGAGGAAGACCTTCGAATATTAGGAGATCCTGAAATATCGGCTAATGAATAATATAATAAAGAACGGAATAGCTCCAATACTTCGCATATGACACGCATACTCTAAACTGAGAAACCGAACCTTAATCACTCATTTGGGAAGATATTATGATACTATTTATTAATAAGGATGTTGAAAAGAGAAACTCTCAAACTGGCACTACGAGCCATCAAGTGATGGTTATCGTTGGTGAGGAATAGTCGAATGTCCTTAAGGACATCCCGTTGAGAGTATCACATGGGCTATGTCAGACACCATGACACATACTTACTCCACGATGCCCTCAGACTACATCCAATCTAGAACTCACCGGCCCAACACTCATCACTCCCGACGAAATACATATAGTATAAAATACGCATTCTACCTATAAGTATTCTAATAACCTATACGATCTGTATATCAGATCTTACATGCAATTATGTTGTGCAGATGACATGCAATGTAGGTTGGTCTTCATTTATGGTACAGTTACCGGTATGCATAGATGACAGTTCAAGTTCTACGAGCCTGATTAATATATGTTTGGTAATTTGGTACCGCAGTTCAATTTAAGTAGGTCTGGTAGGTCCTAGTTATAAAAGAAAAGGGATATAAATCCCAGGAACCACACCTGAGATAGCTGGAGCGATACGCAAGGTCGACTCTACTCCGGGGGTAGCTCTGAAGCGTCCGCGCCTATGTCAGCGTCGGCAGCGTCAGTAACGGCCTCGTCTCCCGCGAGTGGATATGAGTCGGCTAAATCTCCTAGTTTAGCGATCGAGTTGTATTTAGTTAGATTCGAACAATTGAGTTTAAGAATCTAGGCGTTTGAGACGTCCTTGATGCTCCTAACTTAATTTACTTGTTATTTCTACTTAGTCAATTCCCGTGCAGTGTCCTTGCTGCACGGTGAGTGTGAGAGTTATAGGTTCTTATTACTTTATTTAATTCTTGTGTTAATCTAGGTGTATTACTAATCCCATTAATTATTTGACGTCATGTCGATATTCTACATAACATCAATAAAGAACAACACGATGAAAGCATGTTATAAATTCAATCACTTTTAACTTGGACTTTTTAGTTAAACTAAGCAAAGAAGAAAATAAAATATTCTAATATTTATAGGTGCATATTAGTATTGTTTTTATCGAGAAACTGATAAATACATATTACTTTATTCAGTTTATTACTAAGTCATATCGTGTGCTATGTTTTAGATGTAACTAGATGTGTCTCGTATTTGATATGGTATAGAGAAATTGATCAATATATACTAATATGTATATAATATTACTTAGTCTAAATTTCGTTGGTGTTATAATTCATTGTCAATTTAAATATAACATGTTATATTCAATTTGTCCATGTTTTATCGTGTTATTATACTCATACCAAATAGATATATACTTAATTATTAATTAGATCGTTGCGTATAATATCCAATTCCTAAAGTCATTTGCTAACTATCGTCAACGTACCTAATCCACTTACCTTAACTATATATCTATATCGTATATTATTCGCTTTAGTATTGTGCTACATATAGTATAGAAGAATACAGAAAATATACAAAACACAAAGAAACACAAGTTGGTCCAATTTTTAATTTACATTTTATTTTTGGTGTTAATCCTGTGGGATCAGAAGTCCGTACTCGTGCGTCATAGCCGTAGCTAATTATGGTTTTCAAATTCGTTATCGGTTAATCATGTGTGCCATGTTAATTTATTGGCCTTTAGTGTTTAAATTTTTTGTTATTTAATTAGTATTCAAGAATTAATTTATTAACACGTAAAATTTAGTTGGGGTTTAATCAGGTTTAACGGGGTCAAAATTTTACGAGTTTCACACATGTCTTCTTCATTACATATAATTCTTGACTCTCCATTTGAATTAGTACATAAGAGTAAAAGAAAGTCATTTGATGCATTTGATTTTGTACATCATTATCAACGGTTTTGTAATATGGTTCATCTTAAAAAAATGTTACATCTCTAGAAATGTACAAGTTTTTATTTATAGGATCATAACATTTATACTCTTTTTTTTAGATGAATATTAAAAAAAATATGGTTTTGATTGAAGTGTGATCTAGCTTATCTTTTTTCATGTTATGTACATAACATGTGCACTCAAATATTTCCAAATGGCCTAAGTTTGCCTTGTTTTTGTAAATAATTTCTATGGGACTTTTATTTTCTAAAACAATACTTGGTAGCCTATTTATCAAGTAAGTGGTCGTGAGAATGGCCTCAAACCAATATTGTTTTGGAACGTTACTTTGAAAGATAAGTGCTCTTGTTACCTCTAACAAGTGTCTATTTTTTCTTTCCGATATACCATTTTGTTGATGGGTATAGACGCAAGTGGTTTGGCGAATAATTTCATTTTGTTTTAGAAAGAATGAGAAGTGGTGATTTACATATTCTGTTTCATTGTCGGTTCCAAGTATTTTGATTTTGGCATTGTATTGATTTTCTACTAGTTTTGAAAATTCTTGAAATTTGAGGAATACTTCACTTTTATTTTTTAGCAAGTATAGACGAGTTAGTCTTGAAAAATCATCAACAAAGATAACATAGTATTTAAAATCATTGTAGAATCCTACGAGTGCGAGATCCCAAACATCGGATCGAATGAGCTCAAATGGTGTACTACTCTTAGTTGTAGAGTTTACAAAAGGTAATCTAGTATGTTTTGCTATATTACATACATCACATTTTCTACAATCCATATTTGAAAATTTAACAAAAGTTTCAAAATCTTATCGCATGGGTGTCCAATTCTTTTGTGCCATAAGTCTTCAACTTTCTTTTTTTGTTGTGTTAAAAACACTTTTTGAGTGTTCAAGAAATATAGCCCATTTTTAAGGAAACCACCACCAATCGTCTTTTGAAATTTTGCTTATGAACAATAAATTGAAAGTACACCCATCGACAAGCAAAACGTCATTAATGATTTTTTAAAAAAGATTTATTGATCCATGTCCAACAATCAACATTTTTTCACCATTTACTACTTGGACATATTCTTTATTTGTGTGTTGTTTATAATTCCTTAGCAATGATTTGTTTTCGATCATGTGATTGAAAGCACCCGATAGAGTCTAGTATCCAAATAATTTCATTTAGGTTTGTATCGGATTTGGTGCTAATATTTTTTAAAAAAAATTGGCTTTTATAAACAGAGAATCAGAGATATCTGTTTTTTCGGCTACAAGAGTTATCGCAATTGGTCTATTAACAATTGTTGGGCTGGTATTCAAGGGTCTTTTTATTGGTATTACATATTTTTGGACTGTTGTTTTTAATTGTTTAGTTGGGTTATTAGCAATACCACAGATTGGGCCTGCATCTATTTTAGAACTAATAAACAGTTTTGGTTTTGATAAATCTTTCTGCAAAAACCCACGAAGGAGTTGATTAAGCTCCTCGCGACTTAGGTCTGCAGCGCCATCTCTTGATCTCATCATCGCCGCCTCTTCACTCTTTGTCGTTTGAGCGGCGTATCTCTTTGTCTCCCCCTTTCCCCGATCACCATTGTCTGTCCACCAACTAGGCTTGAGCTCAGGGTGGAGAAACCAACAACCATCCTTGTTGTGATCTTCCTTTCTGCAATGCTCGCATTTTGCGACTTTGCTCTGTGTCCACTTTCCCTTGCTTTTGTCTTTGGATTTCTGGGAGCAGTCTTAACCGCCATTGCCTGAGTCTCCGACTTGGCCACAAGAGCTTGAGCCTCTGCCTTGTCACCAGATGAATCATTCATGACCCTCTGTCTGGTTTCGTCCCTCG
>CAXKVX010002229.1:0-99022 GCA_964058865.1 Eleocharis quinqueflora
GTTTATTATTAGTTTATACACTGGAGGATCCATCCAGAACGGTCCTCATGGTGTGCATTACTCGAAAAAAGCTACCGGTAGTTTTACAGTGAATGACGACATAACACTCGGTGAACTGGAGACGGAGCTGTACCGATGGATGGGGATTTCAAGTTCAACACATGCTTTAGAGATATCAGGGAGGTTCAATGCCGGATTACAGCTAACTCCTCCGGTAATGTTCTATACTGAGTTACAATTGTCGAGTAATGATACTTGGAGACTGATGGTGAACCATTCGGTTCATCCTGGTACTGTTGCAATGATTGAGTTATACGTTGAGCCAAAAGTTCTTCGATATACCACAAATCAAGGTTTTTCGAGTGGCAGTCGAGGTCATGAGGCCCTAAATCATGGTTGTGCAAGCAGTAGTCGAGCTACGGAAACCCTAAACCAGGGTTGTGCAAGTGGTAGTCGTGCTTACGAAACCCCAAATGAGTATGTTGAACCAATAGCTTGTAGAATGCCAGATGCATATCTTCGTACCAATTGTTATGAACCGAATGCAACCTCAAATCGAAATCAATCGATTCCAGAGGAAGAAGAGGATTATGAGGATTTCGAATTTAATGTTGGGTTGGATGAAATTAACCCGGCAGAACGGGTTGAGATATTAGTGAACCAAGATGCAAGCCCGATTGGAAATACGTGTGGTAATGATGCTTTCATGAATATGGATTTTACACCTTTCGAAGACCCTAATTACAATTCTGAAGAAGAGACTTCTCTGACCATGACAACATGGCCATTACGGGACCGAACCGATTCTCATCCAATAGCTTCGTGGAATAATATTAATGCAATCATCGATATAATTGGTGATGGCAATTACTTTGACGACGAAGGGTATGTCACAGAAGATGGTTTGGCTGTGGGACAATGTTTTCGGTCAAAGGATCATCTAAAATGGGTTGTGCATGATTTTCACATCAAATTGAACCGCACGTTTAAGAAGAGAAAGTCCAATAAAAGCGTGTATACAATCGAGTGCACCGACCAAAATTGCAATTGGAGGTTGTATGCATCAAGAAGGCTAAGTGATGATGCTTTTATTATTAATACAAGGCAAGGTCCGCATGAATGTGTTATGTCGGGAGATAGGTTGGAGCATCCGCACTTAACGTCTCCATTCATGGCTTCCATAATCAGAGAAAGTGTTAAGGGAAATGTAAGGTTTACTATAAAAGACATCAAGATTGCAATTGAGCAGAGATATAATTTCAAGGCTCCTTATCTCAAGTGTTGGCGTGCAAAAGAGATCGCAATAGCGCAATTGTTCGGAGGTTGGAGGCAAGCTTATGATTTAATCGTGCCCTTACTTAATGCCATACAAATAACAAACCCGGGTACAGTGATTGATTGGTTTACTGCCCCCACAAATGATCCAAATGAAATATTATTTCAAGCAGTGTGTTGGGCATATGGTCCGGCAATACAGGCCTTCAGGCACTACAAACCTGTTATAGGAATTGACGGTACACATTTGTCTGGGCGGTATAAGGGGAAGATGTTAGTTGCATGTGGCTTCGACGCAGAAGATCAGTTGGTGCCCCTTGCATTCGCGTTGGTTGATACCGAGAACAACAAATCTTGGGAGGATGTCATGAAATTTGTTCATAGGGAAGTGGTTGGATCACGAGTTGTGACAGTACTCTCTGATCGTCACAAGAGTATCTTGCGGGTTTTTAGTGAGCCAGACCTGGGTTGGAGCACCCAAGATGGACATGCATTTCATCGATATTGTTCAAGGCACATATGTCAAAATTTCACTAAAGAATTTACCAACAAAAAATTAACACAGATCTTGAGGCAAGCAATGAAACAAAATCAAAAGAGAAAGTTTCTAATGAGGCTCAGTCGTATTCGCGAAAAATGCCCCGACGCTGCAACATGGCTTGAGGATATTGGTAGGGATCCGAACGATGTTGGAAGGAACAATGCACCGCGTTTTGACTTATGGGCTCTTTCATTCGATGAAGGAGGCCATAGAATGAGGATGATGACAACAAACGGACCAGAATCCCTTAATAATGTTTTCAAAGAAGCACGTGAGTTACCGGTTACTTCTCTTGTTGAAATCACATTCTACAAGTCAGTCAAATACTTTGCTGAAAGACGGGCAAAAGCAGAAAAAACAATTGAACAAGGTTTCCTCTTCTCTCCCAAAATCCAAGCGTTACTAGAGGAGCGAAGATTAAGGGGAAATACACATACGGTGCGAGCGTACCGGAACAAGCGAAAATATGAGGTTCAAACAGGTCAAAGATTCGTTGGGAACAAGATCAAAGGGAATAGAATACATACAGTGCGGTTAGAAGTGCCTGAGGGTACATGCACTTGTCAAAAACCGCAACTAACAGGTATCCCTTGTTCTCATATCGTAGCATGTTGTGCTCAAGGGGGCATAAGTAGCAATGTGTGCGTATCTCCTGTTTATCGCGTTCAAGTGTTGATGGCAACATGGACGCCAGAATTTGAGCCATTCGGCAATTCTGACACATGGCCTGAAATTCCACGACCAAAGCTAGTGCCGGACCCGACAAGGTATGCTGTTAAGAAGGGGAGACGTCAACATATAAGGATTAGAAATGAAATGGATGAAGAGAATACACATCGACAAGCATACACTTGTGGGCGATGCAAACAAACAGGACACAGCAGGCGCACCTGCACTGCACCCCCAAACGACGAAGGTAATACTAGTATTATTTATTTCACAAAACAACATTGGTTTCAATTTTGTAATGCTTGAGAGTTCGTTATCGCAGGTAATTAGCAAGGAGAAGATGAAGCTTGTTCTTTTATTTAGTTTAAGATTATGTAATTTTGTTTCATGCATTATTAATTAGTCTGTACGTGTATCTCAAACATTTGGATATGTATGTTTATTTATGAGACTTGGATATGTATGTTTATCTTGGAGATTATTGCAAAATATTTTGTGTTTGAGGATTTTATGAACTTTAATTTATGTTATTATATCTTAATGTGGTTTGAGAATATACTTTAATTTTGTTATATCTTCAATATATCATCAATTTATTATTTCTTGTAACATATTGTGTATAAATAACATATGTAATATTTAATAGTATTATATTATAACTATACATATATTAATTTGCTTAATAATAAATAATGTATGAATAATAACTTAGCCAAAAAAATTATCAGCAAAACATAGGGGCATGACTATTAATTTGCTTAATAATAATTGTAGTATATATATATATATAGAGCATGGCTAAAATAATATGCATAGTACACCACATAACGTACTATGCGCCCATTTGTATTTAATTTGGTCATTAAATTGATATTTAAGTTGCTCAATAAATTCTTCATATCAAAATCTTGTAGGAAATAAAATTTTGTGATTTTTAGAGCTTTCTTGCTATTTTTTAAATATTTTTTAAAAACAGTCCAGAAATGACACTTTTGTAGTATTAAATCTGGATTGTTTTTAAAAAATATTTTAAAAATAGCTAGAAAGCTCTAAAAATCACGAAATTTAATTTCCTACAATATTTTCATATGAAGAATTTATTGAGCAACTTAAATCTCAATTTAATGATCTATATCTATATGCATAGTACAAAATGGGGTGTACTATGCATATTATTTTAGCCATGCTCTATATATATATATATATATATATATATTAATATACATATATTAACAAATACCCAAAAGTAATATATTAGTACTAACTAATTATTATATTAAAGGGTACAAATAATTATAACTTAACCCAAAAAAATTAACAAGACAAATTAATAGTATTATATTACAACTATACATATATTAAAAATTTATTGTATATTGAAATTATCATTAATTTGCTTTAATAATAAATATTATATGAATATACTACTTTTATTGATATATTAACAAATAATAAAAAAATATATATTAGCACTTTAAAAAAAATTCAGAATCATAGGGGTGTGATTAATAGTCGCGCCCCTAAGTGCCCGGGCCCACAACTGCAAAAGCACATGCAGAATGCCTTGATTTCAGGAAAAAATCGAAAATTCCTAAGGGGCGCGACTATTAATCGCACCCTTGGCCCTCTGTGCAATTATTAGGGTGCCTTTGGCCCTATCTGTTGAAATTTTTTGCTGCTTGGCCCTCTATGAAAATTTTCCCACAAACACACACGGTTGGTCACACGAAAAAAGAAATGATATTTGTGTTACCTTTATGGCATAGACTTGCATACTCCATCGAAATACTCAGTACATCCAATTCTATCAATTACAATAATTCTACTTTATAATAATATATAATAATTTTAATTTTTCAATTATCTAAATTGAATTCCACCAATCACTACTAGTCGGAGTATGCAATTGTATTCAGCTAGTTAGTGATGCACCTAAAATTTTTTCTACATTTTTTTATCAAAAAAGAAGAGTGTAAAGAGATCGATAGAGGGATAAGAGAATGAATAGAAAATAATAGTAATGATATCGTTTCTTCGAAAAATCAGAATGGAACAATATAACCTCTTTTACAAAAGTTTTTCTTTATGTAAAAAAATACAACAAAAAAACTGAAGACACTAGTGCGGCTTTAGTTATTAATTATTAATTAATTAATATAATAGAGGTGCATTGTTTCAAATAGAATACGTGCATTATTGGAAGAAGAACCTCTAACAAGTGTTTTTGTACGATAGCGTGCGCCGTCTCAGTCTTTGACATTTTTCAATAATATTTAGTAGCCCCACTTGCTTGCTCAAGTCAAAACAGCTAGACAGACAGAAACAAATTGAAATAACATAAATTGCCAAGTTATTATCAGATAAGGACCCGTAATCTATATATATTCAAAACAGCTAGACAGAAAGAAACAAACTGAAATGACATAAATTGCCAAGTTATCAGAGAAGGACCCGTAATTATTATTTAAACATATATAATTGCTAAAATTGAAGGAGAGATCGTCACCATCTTAGATAACAGAAAGCTCTGTACCTTGGTATAAAAGCAATTTATTGTAACAATCATAACTAATCATGTATAACATTTCGAATAGAGATTAAAATAAAATCCATTTGTATCTTACATAAAACTAGCTATCTGTAGCTAGTAACAATATAGCAAAGAGTTACGGCGAAACACGCAATAAATAATTCATTGAACCTCACTCTTTTAAGAGTAAAGTTAGTGTTTAAAAAAAAATCCGGGCGGGTCTATCCGCCCGTGGATCCGTTTGTGTCTGATTCGTGTCCGATTCGTGTCCGTGCCCGAATCCACGGATCTATCACGGGTCGGGTTGGCCCCAAATCCTTCAAACCCGTCTAAACCCGTGCCCGACCCGTCTCAAGATCCGCCCGTGCCCGACCAGTGGATCCGACCCGTGGAACCGTGCAAAAATTAAAAAAAATTCAGAAAAATTCGGATATATATATATATATATATATATTAAAATAATGTGCAGTTTTAAATTCAAAAATTAAAAAAAAATAAAAAAAATTCAAAAAAATTCAAAAAATTCAAAAAAATTCAAAAGTTGGACGGATCCGACCCGACCCGTGCCCTACCCGTCTGGACCCGCCCGAGTTTATCACGGGTCGGGTTGGGGGTTTTGAGTTCGGACTCGTGCATACCCGCCCCGCCGTACCCGTGGACCCGCTGTACCCGTGGATCCGTGGATCTGGACGGGTCGGATCCACGGGTACCCGACCCGCCCCGTTATTAAAACCCTAAGTAAAGTTATGGTGAGAACACTAACACTTTGGCGGTCTTAAAAATATTTTTTACTCAACTTAAATTTTAATTATTGAACAAAATTTTATTTTATTTTTAGTCTAAGTACATGTTGGAATGAAAATGATCTAATTTTATGTATTAATATTGATTATTTTATTATTATTTGGACTCACTTTTATAAAATTTAAAACACGTACTTAAAAACTCTAAATAAAAACTTTATTTCTTACAATATTTTGATATAAAAAATTATCGAGCGTGATATATCAAAGTTAAAAAGTATTTAACAATATAGTTAAGAGCACGAAGACTTTAGTACTCTCACCGTAGCTTCTAGGATAATTGGTACACTTTAATCAACATGTCCTGTCAGTGTGTTAATAACAAAAGCGATTTTTATTCCAATCCACCCGTAATTATTGATAATTATACAAATATGATTAAGGTCAAGGGCAGATTCAGAATTTTCGTCATAGGTGTTCAATATTTAGATTTTTTTACCCGTGGGTCTTAGATGGGTTACATCTGGCTTAATTTTTTTTTACTCGTTCAAACTTGACCCGACAAATCCGTCGACCCGGGCGTTTTCAATTTCCTACTTCTATTAGTGTTTTAGAGTGTCTGCACGAGTTTTAACACAGTTTTTTCCCCAAAAGAATGGTCGCTATCCATCTTCGACTCCCGAGTTTTTTGGACGAGTTCGCACGAGTTTGCCTCGGGTCGGGCATCGGGCCAGGCCGGGTCGAACATATACGAATTTTGTCAAATACCTAAATAGATGAGATGAGAAGCGGTGTGAAATAAATAAGCTAACGATTATACCCTTCTTCCAAAACTTGGTCCGACAAACTCGTGGCCCGGCCAACCCGTTGACTCGGGCGGGTTTGATCCGATCCCGCTTGGCTCGACCCGTTTTCAATTTCCTACATCATTTAGTGTTTTAGAGTGTTAATTACCATTTAATTGTTAATTTACATTAATTTTATTAATTTGCAGTTATGTTGGATAATAACGATTGTTTGTGTTTTAAATGGATAAATATGTAATTATGAAATTTGAGTGAATAAATATGTAATATTGAACTTTTAGAAGCCTTTATATTAAACTTTTTGTGTTTTAAATAGATAAATATGTAATTATAAAATTTGAGTGAGTAAATAGTGTAATATTGAACTTTTAGAAGTCTTTATATGAAATTGTGCCTAGAAAATTTGGATCCCGAAGGGACATCTCATCTTGATTCATCGAATATACTCATGGCGCCACTGTTCATTTTCACAGTGCGAATGAATAGTGTTTTCACTGTTCACCGCTACAGTAAAACCACTACACTTTTTTTTTGCAAAATTTTTTACCGTTGCTTTTTATTTTTTATTATTTAAACGATTTATTATAATTTTATTATTGTAATACGCAAGTTTAAAATTTAACTTTTTCGCACAGAGCGCGAGTCGTATGTCTAGTATTGACTCATGTGAATAAAAAAAAGGACATCTCCAATAAAAGATATAATAGTCATATAAATTTCAGAATAATTTAAATATCAGATTACACGAGTTAACGAGGATAAGAGAGAAAATCAAAATTCAATGAGGATATTGGATATTATGAAGTTTTGATGGGATATCGGCAATTTGATGGGTATTTCGGAAATTAACCCTTTATGTTTTACTTTTCCTATATAGCTCACCAGGCATACACTACCGCCACCAGTTATCAGTGTTTGTCTCTATCGACATCAGGCATCTCGTGCATTTTAGCACGACGAACTAAAAACCAGGTAAAGTTTGCTAGATCGCCGGAGCTCGGATCTAGGAGGCGGAGATGGGGGAGCCGTCACCGGATGACGCGGTGGTGTTCGTGGGGGTGTCGTTAGTGCTCGGCATCGCTTCCCGCCACTTCCTCCGCGGTACACGTGTCCCTTACACGGTCGCTCTTCTCATTCTCGGCGTTGCAATGGGATCACTCGGTACTAGCTCAGTGTTGAATTTTGATTGATTTTGGACTTGTTGTGTAATTCTGTTTATGTTCATTCCTGTTTTGGTGCTTAGTCGATGTTTTGTTGTTTGAGCTTCATCCCAATTGTTATACTTCAAAAAGTGAGATCACTCAGATTGCAAAAGATACCTAGAACAGAATCAAAAGAGGAGAATATTTCAATGCGAATTCTGTTTGTTTTGATTCCAATTTCGTATATGGCTTTGCGGTCTTCCTGGGAGCATGTATTCGCAAAAGATACCTCTGTTGACAATTGGCGTCAATTTTATGCAACACACCCCCGGAATAATGATTAATTAGCTGTTCTCTGTAATTCTTTTTTTTCATGTTTGTTTGGGTTCTCCTTTTGTCTGATGTTCGTAAAGAGATCCAAGTTTGAATTCAAGTTCCAGTTTAATTTGGTTTTGGTGTCTATTATCGTACATTAATATACTGTAGACAATATGAATTGGAATTGGTTTTTGTAAGGAACAAACTTGTTGTCCTTCCATTATAAAAATCTATCATCCATATCATTCTATAAAATAAAAAATGAAATTGGCGGTTTTTCTCTTTTTCATACCGTATAATATCTTATCCTTTCAATTTCACCTTGATTTTTTTTTTGTTTTTTCTTTTTGTGCAGAATATGGCACATCTATTGGATTAGGCAAACTGGGGTCTGGCATCCGTCTTTGTTAGTCGTTTTTAACTTTTTCATTGTTACCTCTCTATAATGGGGTTAACAAACTGTTTCATTCTTCTTCTTATCACCTTTTTTCTTAAAAAAAACTGAAATAAGATGCTGCTATGCAGGGTCTAACATAAATCCAAATCTCCTCTTGTCCGTTTTTCTTCCTGCTCTTCTCTTTGAGAGCGCTTTCTCAATGGAAGTTCACCAAATAAAGGTATTATCTTCCTTACTTTTCTACCATCGTTTTATCCTTCTGTTTCTAAATGAGCCATTGATTTATTGTTTAACAATTATCCCTTGTTGGATGTAGAAATGCATGGTGCAAATGGTGCTATTGGCAGGACCTGGTGTGCTTATATCGACCTTTGTTCTTGGAGCTGCACTAAAGGTGCATACACAAAATACTTATTTTAAATCTGACCAGCACAGGACCTACCAGCACCTTTTCACTCAAATCGTACCACTTCTATTTGTTAGATGCTTGTTTTGTGCCTAGTAATGTTTATTATGCTCTATGACCGATTGAATGGTCAATTTGACTGGTAATGCGAGCCCTGTAAACTCTAAGAAAAGGAGGGAAGATTTTGATTCTTATCTGAAAGTTCAACATTTATTTTGTAACTTTAGGCAGCTTTTCCTTATAACTGGGATTGGAAAACCTCACTATTGCTTGGTGGGCTCCTTAGTGCTACTGATCCAGTGGCTGTTGTCGCACTGCTAAAGGATCTGGGTGCTAGTAAAAAGCTGAGCACAATTATTGAAGGAGAATCCTTGATGAATGATGGGTATGGTTTAATAATATGATGTTTCGTAGCAACACCTCTTTCCTCAACTGTTGTTTTTTGTTGATTCCTATTTTAATACAATTTAAAAATAAAAAATAAATATACCCAAAATACCCCTCTCTCCTTCTTCTTCTCCTCTCTTCCCTGATTCTCTCTCTCTGTTTTTCATTGGCAGAATTTATCAATTCAGTGCTAATCTCAAACCACTGCTGTTTAACTGCTCTTTCACTCTTTCAATATTTTTATCCGAGGTTGGGTAGCTTTTAATTTGAACTACTCCCATCAAATTGATGGCAGCGCTTGTAGGCATCTATCAAACTGTAGTTGTTAACGATGTCTCAAAATGCTTCATAACGCATAGGCAGCATGCAGATGTGTATTATGATAAAAACTAATCAAATTCTGTAAACAGAGTAGTCAAATATAAGAAAATATACTAAAATACTAATATAATCTTAGATTTATTAACTTATGAATGTCGTATTGTCAATTTTATAAGCCTAATATGGAAAAATGTAAAATTTGTTATTCAATATGGGTGCATGCTCTTATGCATAGTGTCACATACTGCATAAGCATATGCAGGGGCATTTGCTGACCATGCGGCTGCATTTTAACACACTTTTTAATATAGTCTCCTATCTAACAATATTATTTCAGTTTACTTCTTGATTCAATTTTTCTTTCTATTTTCCATTTGTAGGACTGCTATTGTTGTTTATCAATTATTCTATCAAATGGTGTTAGGCCAAAGCTTCAGTGCCGGTGATGTAATAAAGTTTCTTTCTCAAGTCTCCCTTGGCGCGTATGTCTCTCTCTCTCTCTCTCTCCCCCCCTCCTTCAATGTCACTTGCTTTGGAGAAGGCTCAAACTTGTACAGTATGGGGTGTACCAGACAACAGTCTCTTACTTTCCTATAGATATACATTTTACGGTTTGTATATATAGACCTCAAGTACAACAACTACAAATGATTAAAAACAGATCGCTCATGTATATTGTACAAATGCATGTTTCAGTACTGGGACTTTTTTCATGTTATTGGTACAAACAATTTTTTCCCCATAATTTTCTGTTTTATGTCTATCAGAGTGGCTATGGGTCTAGCTTTTGGCATTGCATCTGTGTTATGGCTTGGCTTCATTTTCAATGACACTGTAATAGAGATTGCACTTACACTTGCTGTCAGTTATCTTGCCTTTTTTACTGTAAGTCACCTCTTCTTCCTCGAACTGTTACTCCTTTTCCATTTTATTTATTTATTTTTTGGGGTTCCTATGTCTGATTTTGTTATATTTTATGGACTATGGATACCTTATAAACAATAACAACACTATGAAATTATAATAGGTCTCTTTTGGACTATATGATAATATAAAGCTAATTTCAATTTCATCTTTAACCGGTAAACTTATTTGTAAAGGCTCTTGATCGGGGTGCCTGTTACCATAGTAGTTGAATCGTAAAATGTATCGTGTATCATATCGTGTCATTAAGATACGCTAAGCTATTTTTAAAATAACAAAAGGATTTATAGTAATTAGTATCTAACAAAAAAATCTAAAACTAAAGAAACCATTATAATATTAAATATATTGATAAGTGTCAATTGATATCGATGTAAATTCCTTGCATATTAAGGTATTTACATGGATATCAATCCTTGCATCTATTAAGCAACAAAATAATCTAGCATCATGTTCTAATAAGTCACAAAATAACATATTTGCTAACAAAAGAAACTATGATCCTATCACCATTTTTACTAACTAACAATATCATGTAAATCATCACTATCATCACTTTCATCATCAATGAAGGGACTCATTGTCGAGGTGATTGGGCATGGCGACTCACCCTTGGCTTTCACTTAAGACTCGTATCGAATCGTAAGATACGTATCTCTCGTCCTTTGACTCGTATCGAACCGTAAGATACACATCTCTCGCCCTTTGACTTGTATCGAACTGTAAGATACGCATAAGTGGTGACCCACAACCATTGGTGGTGGGGAAATGGAGGGGGAAAAATAAGGGGCTGCATATATCTATCCCTTGATTTAATTGTTCGCTTGTTCTATTTGCATGCTAGTTTTGAAGATCAATTGAAATAAAGATTACAAAAATTAAGAAAACAGCACTTCCTAGGAATTAGGAAGTAAGGAACAACTGACATATTCCAAATATTTTTCTATCCTATTAATGTTGCAGGCACAAGATGGAGCTGAGGTTTCTGGTGTATTGACTGTTATGACTTTAGGAATGTTAGTGCCATTTCTTGTATCACTTTTCGACCATATAAATATATTTTACATAATTTTCCTCTAGTTATGCATCATGTTTAGCGCTAAAATTGTGGCGTGTATGTTGTTTTTATATAATTTCTATATTTTATTTCGTTACAATTTTTTGTTAGGTTCTATGCAGCTTTTGCAAAAACTGCTTTCAAGGGCGACGGCCAACAAAGTTTGCATCACTTCTGGCAAGTTCTTTTATGATTTATATCAACTTTACATGAATCCTAGTAATGCTGGATATTTCTTGTGACTTGTGAGGCCTACCTAGATCTATTGCTACACCTTGCCCTGAATAGAATACTGCCACAGTCTTTGTCACTAACAAAACACATTGTTCTATAGTGGTAGTGCAACAGTAATTGTTAGACTATTGCCTTGTCTTTATAGTTTTCTGTAAAAAATATTATTACGTTGCTCACTTTCATTTATTCATTAACATACTTTTTCTAATTTAACTTTCAGGGAGATGGTGGCTTACATTGCCAATACATTAATATTTATTCTGAGGTACTGACTAATTTGATTTACCCTTAAAAATAAGGTAATATCCATTAAGAACTATCGATTAGTAATATTGTTTTGTTCAATGTCCCAATTGTCAGTGGGGTGGTTATTGCAGATGGTGTACTGCACAATGATAGTCATTTCGAGAGGCATGGTATGCTCTTTATTACATGAACTAAAAAGAAGCAATCAAATAAGGTTTTCACGAGGAATCTCTCCTTCGATTTACAAATTAAGATAGTAAAGCCATGAGCTAAAGTGTCAGAAATCCATTTTTAAGTACAATAATTTGGACATATGTAAATACTTACGCACAAGAGTATTTTTTTAATATAAATGACAAGTAGTCAAACAAAGGAATTTGTAGAAATGACTTCTAGTAAATTCAAGACGATTAACTTCTTTTAGCATCGAATCACAGATGCATGTAAATTCATCAGAATTCTTCAGTCTAACCTGAAAATATTTCATATATTCCTGCAAAACAAGAAATCATATATAACCCTGACTGAAAAGGGTGTCATATAAACCCTAGTGGAAGACAACAGATATAGTGTAATTGCATCCATTGCATCCAACAAATGCGCAACTATTTGCTACTTCAAGGAAGGAGGATAGTATGGATATCTTTCTTACATGAAGAAAAACCAAATGAGAAGTATAAATAATGTTTTTTTGCATTTTTTCATGGATATATTTTGAAGATTTTACAGGAAAACTTGTAACATTATGATGACCTTTCTGGTAACTAAATTTTTGATATGTTGAAATGGTCCCAGGATATAAGTGATCTTTCCTTTATGTTTTTACTCTTTGTTTATTTTGCAGGCACTTCATGGGGTTACCTGCTTTTGTTGTATGTATTTGTCCAAGTTTCACGCGTAATAGTTGTGGCTTCCTTGTATCCATTTCTTAGACAATTTGGGTATGGGCTGGAATGGAAAGAGTCCTTAATTTTAATCTGGTCTGGGTTACGAGGCGCAGTTGCACTCTCTCTTTCCTTGTCTGTTAAGGTGGGTGCTTATTGCATTGACCTCATGCTGAATCAAGAATTTACTGTACCAACTGACTTGGCCACTTTGTTTGCCTTTTCTTTTGTTCTAGTGATTTGCTGTTTAATTTACAAGTACTGTTATTTTATTGTATTAGGATGTCATGTACATGGATCTTTTGGTCAGAACAAGCTTGTCTCCAAAGAATGAAAATAATATAATACTTTCATGGCTTTAGACTCTAATTTGGGTTTTAATTATTTTTCTTAATAGAGAGAAAGTGACAATCCTGGCCAGACTTATCTCCGACCGGAAGTGGGAACACTGGTAGAACAGCACTGTTATCTTTTTTTATTTTTTGTCTTTGTTGTGAAAGATCTTAATTTTATTCTTTGTTTCGTTTCTTTGCTTTAGTTTGTATTTTTCACTGGTGGAATTGTGTTCCTTACACTGATCGTGAACGGGTCGACAACTCAAATGGTGTTGCAGTTTCTGGGGTTGGATCGGCTTTCAGCTGCTAAGGTATGCACCTCTTGTTCTATCTATCATAAATCGTGCTATATAGCAGTAGTAATTTACTAGATACCTACTATAGTGGTCAAGTTTTCTGGTAGAGTTTATCACTTTATCAACAGAACAAATTGATTGCATTTGTAGTTCCTTTCATTAAGAAAACTCACCACCAATTGAAATCTCAAGAAGCGGGAATATTTTTTAATTACAAATTAAGAAAAGGGGAAAATCATAACTACATAGATTACTCATTGCAGATTAGGATCTTAAATTATACAAGATACGAGATGATGAAGAAGGCGTTGGAAGCATTTGGAGATTTGCGGGATGATGAGGAGCTTGGGCCCGCAGACTGGCCCACTGTAAAGAAATATATCACATGTTTGAGCAATCTAGGGGAAGAGAGTTTGCATCCCCATGATGTACCCGAGGGTGACCATAATTTGCATAATATGAGCCTGAGGGACATCCGTGTTCGGATTTTGAATGGTACTGCAATGAAAAATTTACCTCAGTTCGATGTTTGCATATCTTCCCATTGTCTTAACTTTATACATACCCCCTACTTTCAAATTTAGTTGTTTCTTTATTGTTGCTGTTGGTGTTACTGTTCTCAAGTTACCAAAATTAAATTTCTTCTTAGATCCCTGACAGACTTTGAAAGCATGTTTATTGGGTACACTTTGATCTTAGCCATCAATGTTCTAATTTCATATAGACATCGCACATTTAATTTCATTGTCACCAATGTGACACCAGTGACCATGACCATTGCATCTCTCCTCTTTCTTATATCAGTGGTGAAACTATAGACCTTTAATTCTTAATGAACATTGTTTATTTCCTCAGATGTTCAATGTTAATACATGACAATCTTAGAGATAAAAAATAATGGTAGAAGTATCTTTTAATAATAGAATTATTTTTCTTCTTTTTGCGTATTGATAGTCAAGGACCTCTATTTGCCTTTGTTTAGGAGTACAATCAGCTTACTGGGTAATGTTGGAGGAAGGTAGGATATCACAAAACACTGCAAATATTCTGATGAGGTCAGTAGATGAGGCAATGGATCGAGTGTCAACTGAACCGCTGTGCGACTGGAAAGGATTACAATCTAGTGTGCAATTTCCGACCCATTACAGATTCCTCCAGATGACCAGGCTGCCACAAAAGCTTGTCACTTACTTTACTGTTGAAAGGCTTGAGAGTGGTTGCTGCATGTGTGCAGCCTTTTTACGGGCCCATCGCATTGCCAGAAGGCAACTGCATGATTTTATTGGTAATTGTATTCTAATTACTATGTTGCCCTGTTTTCTAGCATGCCCTCCTGGGCACGAACAAAATGAAGTTCGTATGTAGCTTAATTTCTTGAGTTGTTACTTATTTTCTGAAAACTTTATTATTAGGTGAGAGTGACATTGCAAGGAAAGTAATAAATGAGAGTATTGAGGAGGGAGAGGGAGCCGTGAAATTCCTGGAAGATGTTCAAGTTACCTTCCCTCAGGTCTGTTTTGTTATCCTGCTTATTTGCAGTTGGTTTTTGTATTAATTTGTGGGATGTATTTATCTACTTCTACAATATTTTTTTTATCAAAATATCACGTCAAGGTCCTTCGCGTTGTCAAAACTAGACAAGTAACTTACTCAGTACTGAAGCACCTGAGTGACTATGTACAAAATCTGCAAAAGACTGGTTTGCTTGAAGAAAAAGAGATGTTCCATCTTGATGATGCACTCCAGGTACCTCACATCTACTCATTTTGTAAGAAACTATTGCTTATATGCCCTTATAAGATTCTTATTTCACCCTTTTTGGTTTTCTTTATTTTGCATATTGAGCAGACTGACCTGAAAAGGCTCCAGAGAAATCCTCCGCTTGTAAAAGTGCCGAAAATTAGTGAGCTTTTGCATGCACATCCTTTGCTGGGTGCACTTCCTGCTCACACTAGATTACCTCTGGAAGGTTCCACTAAAGAGACCATGAAACTGCGTGGCGCAACCTTGTATAAAGAGGGTTCAAAGCCTATTGGTATTTGGCTAATATCAGTTGGTGTTGTGAAGGTGGATTTTCTTTCAAATATGCTAATTTCAAGGGCTCTAAAAGCCTTACACATGCTGATCAACATCATTTGCAAATAAAATAATATCAAATGGTTTCATACTTGTAGTCATTATTGTTGATTTTTTTAGGTGGTGCTTTGCACCCATTCTCTTGGTGGAGTTCACTAAACTCTCGAAGCTCACTTATTAATGGTGGCTATATTCTTAAAACAATAAACGAAATTGAATCGGGAGATACGAGTATTCAACTAAGCAACAATTTCTATAAAGCAGAGGAAATGATTACTAGATACAAGATAATCTGATACTCCTAGCCTATCAAATCTAAACGCAGCAACTAGGGGTGGAACCAGAAAACCGAGTTAGGGGGGCTGATTTGCAAGTATAATCTAGTTCTAATGTTACAAGGATGTCAAAATTTAGTTTTAATCAAATTATACAAATTTTTAATAAATTTTTTCAATTTTAATAAATTTTTTAACTTAAATCTTACTGTTTAATTAAATTTAGTTAGAAAATTAAACAAGGGTACAAACTTTCCGGACCAAAGGGGGGTCGGGAGCCACCCTGGCCCCCCCTACTAGTTTCGTCCCTGGCAGCAACAACGCATCTATTTATATTACTCAATTGCATTGAATACAACTCTCATCTAACTCATTCTTAGGTGCTAACCTAACTCTTAATTGCAGTCTAACTGTTTATTAATTGCTCCAGTTCAAATCTCCTTAATTTCCCAGATCCTGTTCCCATTGCTTCAGCTTCTGTGCATTAGGCGGGCGAGATTACCATCTCAGCTTGTCTCCAGCTTCGTCATACTGAGTGCTTCTTGCTCGGTTACTCTGCTCGAGTTCCTTCTCCAGCTTCGTCATACAAGAAGCTTCTCCTCCCTCAAACTTACAAAGTTTTACACAGAGCTCCATCGGTGTTGCTATCGGGTTGCTGTTGTCCATCCCAAACTTCTTTAGAACGTCTCTCGCATAAGCTCCTTGCAAGATAAAAATTCCCGAGCAGTCTTGTTTTACTTCAAGTCTGAGAAAAATATTTCATCAACCCGAGATCTGTCATCTCGAATTCCTTCTTCATCTCGACTTTGAACTCTTCTACCATCCTCGGGTTGTTTTCCATGAATATCAAGTCGTCCACATAGTGCAACGATCAAGGTTTCTCCTTTCTACGATTTCACATAGATTGCATGTTCGTATGGACATTGTCTGAATTCATGTTCCTTGAAATACGAGTCAATTCTCGTGTTCCAAGCTCTCGGGGCCTGTTTCAGTCCATATAGAGCTTTCTTCCACCTTAGCACTTTGTGCTCCTTCGGCTTCATGTACCTGAGAGGTTGCTCAACATATACCTCTTCTTCGAGTATTCCATTAAGAAATGCCGACTTTGATAAACCGACCATTCGAACTGAGCTACTTGTGCAATTAGCAGTCGGATTGTCTCCATCCGAGCTATTGGTGCGAAGACTTCATCGTAGTCAATTTCGACTTTCTACTGATATCCTTTCACTACTAGTCTTGTTTTGTACCTCTCTATTTCTCCTTTCGGGTTTATTTTCTTCTTGTATATCCATTTCACGTCTATCGATTTGTACCCTTTCGATAAATCCACCAATTCCTAAGTTTCATCCTTTTCGATTGCTTTTATCTCTTCGTCCATTGCTGCTTCTCATTTTTCATCGAGCAGCTTCTTCGAACGATATTGTCTCGGCATCAACAAGTAAACATACCAAATGTACTTGCCCAGTTGATCCTTGATTCCTTGCAGATCCTGAATGCTTCGATATCTTTGGTTTCTTGGCATGTTTTCTCCCGAGGTCTCATAATTTGTTTCGTCATCTGAACTTTTCGAGCTTGATGCCTCGTCAACCCGAGGTGGAATCTCGGTCCTCCCCTCGGTAAGTTCTTCTCGCTGGTTCTTCCAATCCCATCCAGCTTCCTCATCGACCTCAACATCTCGACTTACCACAAGTTTCTTCGCGATTGGGTCATACAACTTGTAGTCTTTAGACTTCTCGTCATAGCCAATGAAAAATGAGCTTCATGCTCTTGTCTTCGAGTTTTGTTCTCTTCGGATTTGGCACATGTGTATATGCCACGCTCCCAAATACTTTCAGATGACTTACATTCAGCTTATAGCCGCTCCACTGTTCTTGCGGAGTCTTGTTCTCGAGTGCACTGTGCGGACACCTGTTTTGTATATAAACAACACATTGAACTGCTGCTGCCCAGAACTCCTTTGGCATGTTCTTCGTTTTTAACATCGAAAGAACCATGGAGAAAAGGTACTCGGTATTTATGAAAAAAATAACCTTGCACTTGAGAGACAAATTTGGTAAAGATGAAATAACCTTGCACTTGAGAAACATGCCCAGAACTCCTTTGGCATGTTTTTTAACATCGAAAGAACCATGTCCATTTTTAACAGAAAACATTAATCCGAGATGCTCTTTTTGTCTCCTTCATTCTCATTAGTTCCAGTTCACCTTGCAAGGTCTGGAGTCTCACCTGTTTTACTCGTTCAACATTTTTGTAAGGTGCATGCAGTGTCTTCCATGCCTCCTTAGATGTGCTTGCGCTAGCAATCTTCCAGAAACTAACTTCATCTACTCCTTGATATAGGATATAGAGTGCTGTTTTATCGCTCATTCGTTTCTCCTTCAAAGATTTCGTCTGATTGACTGTGAGTTTTTTGTATTTGTTAGTTCTTCGTAACCAGTCTCCACAATCTCCCACGCATTTTGGGCTTCGAGTAGTGCTCTTTTCTGGATGTTCCAGTTTTCGTAGTTGGTCTTCGTCAGCTTCGGCAACGCCATTGATCCCAGTGAGCTATTTTCAAAACTAGCCACAAGCTCTTAAACCAATTTGTTGATTTTTTTAAGTGGTGCTTTGCGCTTGTTCTCTGTCATAGGTGGAGTTCACTAAACTCTCGAAGCTCACTTATTAATGGTGGCTATATTCTTAAAACAATAAGCGGAATTGAATCTGAGAGAGACAAGTATTCAACTATGCAACAATTTCTATTAAGCAGATAAAATAATTACAAGATACAAGATAATTTGATACTTCTAGTCTCATCAAATTTGAACGCAGCAACAATGCTGTTATTTATACTACTATGTTTCATTGAATGAAAATGCTCACCTAACTCATTCAATTAGATGTTAACTTAACTCTTAATTATAGTCTAATTGTCTATTAATTGCTCCAGTTCAAATCTCCTTGATTTTCGGGATCTGGTTTCCATTGCTTCAGCTTCTGTGCATTAGCCAAGATTACCATCTCTGCCTGAGTTCCTTCTCGTGACAATCTTCTGCTTTAGTTTCTTTATGCCAAGTTCCTCCTTCGCTTCTGAGCTTTTCGGGCTCTTGCCTTTCGGATCGTCTGCCCTCGGCATCTCATGCCTCGGCTTCTGGTTCGAGACTTCGGAATTATAAATTTCCAACAATTATCAACACCCTTGATTCTTTTTGTTATTTGCATACACTAAACATATATAAAGTTCTAAGTCAGAGAAAAAATGATTGGTGGTGTTAGCTTCACTGACCAAATGTCAAACTAATTTTAAAATATTGAAACCCATAATGTAATTGTTATTGGCCTAATTATTAGTTTGGTGAACTGAAAAAATGGACATCTATAGTGCGCATGAGTTTCTCAATAGCAAATATCTCTTTTGACACTAATATGATGAATTTCAGTTGAGAATATCTCAAACATTATTATTGTATTCGCTACAAGAGGAAGGCATTGAAAATCATCTTGTTCCGGTAATTCTAAACCATTCTCATTTTTTCTGTAATTGTCTATTTCGTAGTGGAAAAGCAGTAGTCTGAGTAGCAAGCACGCATTGCACCCAGTTTTCTCACACTCTAGCACATTGGGTCTCTATGAAGTTCTAAGTGGGAAGCCATATATATGTGACATGGTAACAGACTCTGTGGTACACTGTTTCTTTATCGAAGCTGAAAAGATACAAACTTTGCAAAGATCTGATCCTGAAATCGAGGGGTTTCTCTGGCAGGTTCACTATAATCTTACTTTATAATTTCCATTCGTTGAGACCCATAATTGCACTTCGATATATGAACATAGCCCCCTCAAATAAGGGACCTATCATTGCTTGAGCTCCACAAAAAAAAAAAAAAAAAAATCAGTGTCTATCCTCTTTTCCCCATTTCAAAAATGTGCCCAGGCAAGCTTTTTCCCCCTCTTGCTTTTCTGTAGGGCTAGATGTGAGAGTGGAGGAACTAAAAAAGGAGCCTTTACACGGTTGTTTCTATGTTTTATTGGGGGGTATGGATGAGATTAATAATTTTCAAGGGGAACATGTGTTTCGAGGTTTTTAGAGGCATACATTAAACTTTTAATATACTTAAATTTGAAACAATGATACAGGAAAGTTCTATTGTCATAATGAGGTTGTTGCTTCCACAACTATTTGAAAAGATGGCATTGCATGAACTGAGAGCTCTAGTTGCCGAGAGGTCCATGGTGAATATACACATAAAAGGAGAGGTAATTGAAATACCAACTAATTATGTCGGCATTTTGCTGGAAGGATTTTTGGCACAAGAAGAGGCCAAAAGCATCATAACCCCTCCTGCTGTGTTGTTCCGTCCTGACACTGATACTAGCTTCTTCGGTCTAGAATCTTGTGGTAAGATTAATTTTCTAATTTCACATAATTTCATGACAAATTTGCCTATGGTGACCATATATGTATGCTGTTCACAGCTTGTAAATCAAATTACAATAACAGTGTATTGTTCATATTATTGCACAAAATTAGAAAGCATGAAAAGAAGAAGCAAACTGCATCAACCTGATATTCCTTGATGTGATATCTTCTACAATGCATGATGCTGTGGCCAACTTGTTACCTGGATGTACTCAATTTGTAGTCCTGATTCATGGACACTTGGTTTTCTATTTGCATGTAGGTCTGAGTGGGAAATTCTTCCACACAGGATTGCACTATCAGGTGGAGGCAAGAGCCCGAATTATATTATTTGACATTGCAAATATTGAGGTAGATCGGGCTTTGAATAGGACTGCATCAATGCTGTCCCAGGCAGGACGTGAAGTGGTACGTAGCCACTCAAAAGACCATACAGGCCTGCTGAGTTGGCCTGAAAGCTTTTATAGATCACCAGGAGGGCCGCACAAGGCAGATAGTCAAAATGAGATAGAGAGGCCAGCTGCATGCTCCTCCTTCTCTGCTCGAGCTCTCCAGTTGAGCATGTATGGTAGCATGGTATGTGCACTTTTATTAGGATTGATTCGGTAATATGTTGTTTGATATAACACAGATTAGCAGTGAGAAATTATGGGCAAATGACCCAGACAAAGGAGCAATGTGGGTGTTCTTTCAAAATTACATTGAGCTATTACTCATAAATTGCACAGGTTAACAAAATTGTTTTGCACCTTCAAATCATAGATTGGAGACATGCATGGAGGGCCCCCCAACCGGCATCACCGCCACCCCCAACAAAACCTGCCTAGGCCTAATTCGTCTTCCACCGTTCAACCAAACCCAGCACATAGCAAGTCGTATCCTAGGATTTCTTCTGCTACCAGTGTCAATGTGCGGCCGTTAGTCTCTGCTCAGTCTGAAGGTGAATGTATGGGAACAAGGGCTTTGACATCTAGGATCTTGCCCCGAGTAGGCTCTGGTCCAAGCTCCATTGCACCATTGCCTGATAGGGGAGAGCAACAAGAGGATAACTCGAGTGATGATGAGTCAGCTCTTGAAGAAGTTATTGTGAGAATTGATTCCCCTAGTACTTTGTCTTTTCACCAGGCGTCAGGCAGCTTATTTCCGCCACACGGGAATAATCGATAGTTATTGACTTATTATCATCTGGTTCTGATCCGCTTCTTATTTTGTAATTTTGTAAAGCTCTAGATTTTGTTGCTTCACAAATATATGAATATGATATAATGCAAATAATAAAACTCAGGAGTGTCATTTTCTGAAGTTAGACCTTTATATTTTTCTATGTAATTTAACACTTTTTTCTTTGCCTTTTTGGAGGCAGAGATTGCGGCATTTTTATTCATAGTGATATTATATGGTAAATTATACCGATTCAACTTCCACAACTAATGCGCTGATTGAAATGATCACATAGTTCGTTTATATTGTGGCACTTGCAGGCAAAGAAATCAAGTCACTCATTTCTAAGCCCGTCAAACGAAAGGAAATTTTCATTTTAACATTTCATTGTGCCTGCACGAAACGTTAAATGAAATAGTTCTCTTTCGTTTAAAAAACAAAACATTAAAGGAAAATAAAATTCGTTTCGTTTCAGTGTATTTTTTTGTGAAATTTCACGTTTTGTGCAGACGAAATGAAACGTTAAAGAAAAGTGTTTTTTTGTTTCGCGAACAAACGAAAATGAAACGGTGAAATTTTGCGAACTTTTTGCACATTTGACAGGCCTACTCATTTCCATCTGCCGAATTTAAAGCGTCTTCGCCAGGCCTTGGTGAATTGAAAACCTGATTTGATTGGATAATTCTGAGCCCAATAAGACGAGTGAATGGGCCTAGTGGTTTTTAACATACCATATACCTTGATAAAAGATACGTTATGCTAAAGAGCAAGCACTTCTATAAGATCCGAAAATGAAAGTGGCCACCTTTTTGTTAGGGAGCATATAAATATATTCTTTTATCGATACGCAATTGATACGTATGTCGATATAATATTAAACGAGTTGCTATGCATATTTAATGCATTATTATTCATGTTATTTGCTACTCTCATTGATACCTAACATATGTGTTAGCTCATATATGCTTAACATGCATATATAATAAAGCGTTTAATATGTATAATTATTTTTCATTACAAAATAACATGCATAAAGACGTATTTAACATGCATAATATCTTGTTTAACATGCATAGCTACGAGTATTTCGATTTCGTGATGGTGTATTGCCAAAACATTTTACCTTCAGAATGTAGAACGTTGAATCTCTTATGTTATTGTTGAAGCAAGCCATTCAGGCAAATGCATAATTTACCTCCAAATATAATTTTATGCGAGGTTAAAGTTTTGTTTGGACAATTACCATGCCAACTACAAACTAATTACAGCAGCAAAAAAAAATAGCGTCCGTTTTGACCTCTGATTTATTGCATCACAATTCATCATTTCATGATACGGAGTAAATACATGCTTTAATTAGGTTCCTTTGCTACAGTTTGACGTGAACCCTTGAGATAATTAATAGTAACATTCCAATAATATTGACTCCATTTTCCTAAAAAAAAAATAGTGACTCCCTTTCAAATTTTAAGCTGATCAAAATTTGAGGAAAACATCGACTATGGTTTGGCTACTGGAGTTCAAAATTTGAAACGTAAAGTATTAAAATATGTTTAAGGGTTTATTATTCTATCTGGAATCAATATATATTTACAGCGTAGATAGTGATTGTACAACCAATTATTCTAAAGTTCAAATCTAATAAAATTTCAATGAAGGTTACATCACTAACATGGATAAACGTACCCCCTCGAATATGTTGATGTTAAGTGTCGTATCATGAATTAATTTAGAACCTTCATTGTTACTCAATTCAAGCTAGCTAAGTCAAGTCATATTTCTACCAATGCCATGTAACTCACGAGAAAAAAAGGTACTAAAAAATTATGCAATTGAACGGGACAATAATTTATCAAAAACTACTTTGACGGTCGATGCTTTGGTGGTTCTTGCCATTCGATCTTATCGATATTTCACATTGCGAAAAAGAGGGGATATAAAATTTTCAAAAGGTAGAGTGATGTAAGATTAGCCGTCATATAGTTGTCTAGAAAACTTTTCTAATAACATAAATATAATGTATATATTATTTTTACCTGCGCTATGCAACATATAACCTTTCATTTTATATTGTTTCATTTTATGAATACGTATTTTAAAGAGATCAAATAAATGAAATAATGAACAATAGAAAATAGAGATTGTTCATTTATTTATTTTATTATTTTATGAATGATTACAATTAAAAAAAATTAGAAATCAAATCAAAGAAACAAAGTAAAATAGAAAATATATATTTGAGTTTTCATCTAATAAATTTCACATTGCTGTTCTAATTAGCTATATTGGCATAACCTTCTAATTATTTTAGTATTAATCGGCATTTGCAATATTCAGCTGGAAAAATTACAGTCTCAATTGGAAAAGATTGAGTGCATAATTAAACTATCCGAAATTTCATATAAAAACAAAAAGATTGAGTGCCCTACAATAATTCAGTATTTCAATTATAATTTTTTGGGTTGTTTAATTATTATTTACCCATATATTAGTTATATTATCATATTATGCCTCTCAGACTAATAAGTCATATAGTGTATATTATCTTCTTTTTTTGCACAAGACTGAGTATGAGATCTCAGATAGACTTGGAAATTTTTTATAAATAGTTTACTTTTTTTAGGAATAAACTATTTATTATGCATTCAAACACTGAAAATAACATCATTTATTCTCTAGCAAATTATACAAAAATATATGTCCCATTAAAACCCACTCCTTTAGTTTAGCTAGGGAATTAAAAGAATATCAATTTGTTTATTGGCATGTAGCAGTTTGTGGAGAGCAATAAATTCAATTGATTTCATGAATCTCTTGTCCTTTTTTTTAATGCACTTGCTAATTTCGAGATAATTAATTTTTTCTAAACTTGAAAGGAAGAGTAGTTTATAAAATTTCTCCAATAGGAAGGAGGCGAAAGACAATTATTTTTTTTCTTTTTTTGTACGTAAACAAAAGACCAAAGTATAAGAGAATTGAAAGTCTAAAATTGAGCGGTTGTGATCGAAAGAAATGAAAATCTTACGCTTTGTATTGATCTGAGAGGTGAACAAAGATTTGGAGTAAAAAACTTCAATTTATTAGTAGTAAGGATTACAGCATCGTTGCTTGCGCATGGCAAATCCAAATGTTTGATTAAAAGCCAAACACCATCAACAGAAAATGCTTGATTGAGGTATGTACTTAGTTTACTTTAACTGAAAAGGAAAAGTCTACCTCAACTAATTTGGGTTCAATTGCAATAACAGTGCATCTTAATTAGTACATAACATATAACAATGTATACATGTATCATCAATTAGTCTCTGTTGGTTAATTTAAGCCGTAGTCAGGGGCGGATCCGAAGTTCAGTTAAGTCCGAACACTGATGTTGAGATCTAATTCGGACACAAATCCACTAAAGTTGTCATTAAAAATTCATTTTTCACTAAAAAATAATTAAAAATACATTGACTTTTGTATTTTCTGAAAATCAAATCCGGACACTTGCTCGAGCTTGCCTTTGAATGGATCCGCCCTTGGCCGTAGTTACACAAGGGAGACTATACAATTAGAGCTCTTAATTATAAAAATTCTAAATTCTCTCACAGATGCCAGTTTACAAAAATATGTTTGTTTAGCATAGATATATATGTGCAACTTTCCATCTAACTGTTTTGCTAATTGTTAGCCATTAATAATAAGACGATCCATTTACAGAAGATAAAGAGTATCTGCATTTTTAGGTGTCATGAAGAACCCCAACCTCCATGAAATCTATGAACTGTATACCATTAGTTGGAATATTGGTTGCATTCTCTTCTTGCTGATCTATGCTTGAGCAACAATTGGTTTCATTTGAGCTTGAATTTACTTGTAGAAAATCATAGAACTCTGTATGATTATTCATGTCTGCATGCACATACAAAAAAAAAAAAATCATTGTAATACATCCTCACAAATTTTGCAGTTTAGTTCAATGGAGAAACTTTTCTACTTGAGATTTGTCAAATAACATGTATCAAATTCATATGTAGAGAAACAAAATTGTTTTCTTTTCTTCTAGGATTGATTTGAAGAATTTGTTGAAAGTTACAGTTCATCTTTTTCCATTTCAAATACTTAGATTGAAGTAGATTTCCATATTAGTATTATAAAAAGTTAATATGTGTAATGTATTTTTACTGGTGTTTCTGTGATCATATATGTGATTTGTTTATCATCTAGTAGGTCTATATATTCATCGTCAACATGCATCCAAATTAAACCTGACAAGGAATAATAAGGTTACCCTGATTGGAGCTTGAATGGAAGTCCTGGTGAAGTGTCAAGTATCCCCTTTTGCTTTGGTTGAAGCAGTTTGCCAACGGGCTAACGAGTTCGGCTAGATATTTCTCATTCCAAATACTTATACTTGAATCTCTTTCTTTAGTTTTAAAATCTTTGAGATCACTGCAAAGATAGCTTCTCTTACTTGATGAAACCTTCGACTTCTCGCGTGACATCCGTGCCATGATCACATGCCAATGGTTTTTTACGGCATTATCAGTACGACCAGGAAATAATCTTGCAATTACAGACCAACGATTGCCATGGATTCGGTGTGAAGCAAGTAGTCGCTCTTCTTCCTCTTCGGTGAAGGGTCTTCGATTGATTCGTGGGTCTAATTGATTGAACCATCTCAGCCTACAACTTTTTCCTGAAAACAACATGTACATCTATTAATTTTTGCTTTCTTAATTAATGAACTGATTTGTGTTTAAGTTACAATCACACATCATTTTCACCTGTGATTACAGGTGTTTCTGTAACTTTTATGTACTAAATTAAAACTCTTATTTCTTCTGTAAGATTTACTCAAGCGGAGCTAGGTATTTAAATTTTCTTTAGCATTATAAAGACAGAAAAACACAAACTACCAAACAATCCATGATGTAACATGTCCAAGAAGATTAAGGGAAAATGATGCAGGAAAAAAATATAGTTCACTCTGCCTCTTAAATTAAAATTAATTTCTATAAGATGTTATATATATATATATATATATAAGCGGTTTAGAATCTTTAGATGATTTAATACATTAATTATTCTATTTTTGTTTCTACATGCAAAAACTGTATAATGATTTGAAATAGGATGGTTTTAATATCATTTTGGAAGTTGTATATCAACGACAACCATAAGCTATAAATGTATTCATGAACTTAATTTCGATCGAGCTCCCAATATTTTCCTCTTATACAGTAGAAAAATATCAAATTAAGATGACAAAACGAAGAAGAAAGTAGATATATAAATAAACCTTAGGAAGTAGACAATTTCGAAATAAATTACGCGCACACAAACACACACATGGAATATATAATTTGTAACGAGCGCACCTGATCGGCCTTGAAGCTTCTCAGCTATAGCATTCCAATTGTGTGGACCATAGCGTGAGACCAGTTCCTTTAATTTCTCATCTTCTGATGGCCTCCAGTGACCTCTTGTGCACATCTTGCTAGCTAGCTAGAATATATATCTAATCTATCTCTTAACCTTTTCTTGTAATTTGTAATTGTTAGCAGGTGTTACTATTATTTTTTCCCTATATATAATTGCATCATTGATCTTCTCTGATCCTCAACCAGGCTGATAAATGGGACCTAATTACCTAAAGGCAGGAGAGGAGAGGAGAGGAGAGGAGAGGAGATGAGGAGATGAGCGGAATACCTGAGAAAAATGGAACCCAGGAAACCCTAATTAATTCTCTCTCTTATTAATTAGTTAGCGATTCTTTGCTGTGAACAAAGACTAAACAAAAGGAGAGAAAAAGAGGGAGAAGGCGGCCAGATGATACATGGTAAAGGTGTGGTCATGATATATATTGGCTAGAAGAAATTAAGATAACAAAATTAAAGAGATGGTGGAGGAGAGGAAGGTGTAAAGGAGAAGCCTGAAAGATGAAAGAGATAGAGATATGGGAATTACTTTTCTCGTTAGCAGTGAGATAGAAGATAAAGATAGACAGAGATAGAGAGTCAGGATAGTTGCACCACTGTTTGAATACTACGTGCTGGCTAACAAATGGTATATTTTATGTCATGTTTAGAAATAGAAAGAGAGAAAAAAATGGTGAGAGGTGTGTATATAGTTGCTTGGTGGGGTGAAATTAAATCAACATCTCTCATGTTTCAAACCTAGAACGTCTACTTAAAACCAACCCTTCTCTCTCTTCTTAATTCCCCTTCTGTTCTGTCTGTACAAATTCTTACATCCAATTAACTTAATTAATTCTATACTTTGGGAAGAAATGATAAGCATCTCCCACTTCATGCATGCACCAGGGGTCCAGACGTCGTTTTAGTTATGCCTTGCTACACAAATTTAATTATATAACCGGAACGAGCTGCCTAAAGTGCATGTTTTTACATGTGTCAAATACAATATATATATATATATATATATATATATATAATTTAAAACCCATTATTCAAAAACAAAGAATAAAAAAAAGGGAAACCGGTAATATATATGCAACGCTTATTTTCAGATCACAACAAAAGAACTTTGACAATGATGGACACACACACACACACATTCGAAATGTATTCGTTCCTCATAATACATGCATGCATGTATGCCAGCAGAACATTACTAAAAATCCTTACATGCTCATGATAATATATATATACCAAATAAATGAATAATAAATACCATGCATGTAACGTATAATATTAAAGCCGGTCTTTCTTAATTTGATACATAATTTAATTTATCATAGCATGTTTTCTTTTGAAATAAGAACGTAATTAAATAACATCCATGTTACAACATATATATATATACATAAAATCTGACTACAGTGATATGCATAGCTAGTGAATATTCGTTCTATGCATTTTTTCTTCGTTGGATTTCTTTAATTAATACCAATTTAAGTAGCTCAATAAATTCTTTATATTGAAATTTAGTAGGACAAATTTCGTTATTTTTAGAGCTTTCTAGCTATTTTAAATATTTTAAAAACAATTCTGAAAAGCTCATTTTTTAATATTAAATAGAGTTGTTTTTAAAAAAATATCTGGAAAGCTCTAAAAATCATGAAATTTGATTTCCTACTAAATTTCAATATGAGAAATTTATTGGACAACTTAAATTGGTGTTAATTAAAGCAATCCAATGGAGAAACAAAGCATAGCACGAATGCGTACTAACTATGCATATCACGTAGCCAAATTCTCTCTCTCTCTCTCTCTCTATATATATATAGAGAGAGAGAGAGAGCGACGGGGGGACTCCGGAGTCTCCTTTTCCCAACCTCCTGCAGTCTCTCCATCAAAACTAATGAAAATGGCCAATTCGGACCGTAGAAAATATTCTTCATACTAATATATACTTGAAGACCAAATTTTATATTTTTTACTATTTTATCGGATGGGTTAAAAATTTATTTATCCAATAATTTATAGACATTCAATTTTCAACCCATCCGATAAAATAGTAAAAAAAAAAATAAAATGTAAAATTTAATCTCCAAGTCTATATTAGTATGAAGACTATTTTCAACGATCTGGATCAATCATTTTCATTGATTTTTATGGAGGAGTTTATGAAAAAGGCGGCTACAGATTCCCCATCACACACACATACACATGCACATAAAAAAAAATTATATCAAAATCTTGTAGAAAATCAAATTAATGGGTTTTAGAGCTTTCTAGTTATTTTTATAAATATTTTTTAAATCAGCCCTGAAAAGGTTATGGCTTTTTAATATTAAACTGAATTGTTTTTAAAAAATAGTTAGAAAACTCTAAATATCATGAAATTTGATTTCTTACAATGTTTTGATATAAATTTATTTTTGAGCAACTTAAATTTAAATTTTGGCCAAAAAATATAAAGTATGAAACTTTTGCACTTCGGCCAAAGTGCAAAAACGTTTTCACATTAGTCATACTATATATATATATATATATATATATATATATATATATATATATCAGAATTATGGTAATATGCATATGACACACTCTTTCATCATATACAATATCTGACCATCGAATCATTGTCAAGATTCGTGCAAAACCACTTTAACTATCTCTTATGTTGCCTTCTCGATTCCGCTTCCTTCTTTAATTTTGGCACAAATATTGACAATGATTTGATGGTAAAAAAATTACATAGGATGAAATTGTGTGTTCTATGCATATTATCATAGCCTTGCTCATATATATATATATATATAGAATTGGGCTATGGTGCTTGATCATCAAATCACACAAACGGGCGGTTCGAATTTCGACTTATCATGCTCAATAATTTATTTATATCAAAATCTTTTGGGATATCAAAATTTTCTATTTTTAGAATTTTGTAAGTATTTGTTTTGGATTTTTGAAAATGACTAAAAAATAGTAATAAAAATAATCAATGCTTATACTTTAATTGATTACTTTCAAAAATCCAAAACAAATACTTACAAGATTAAAAAAATAGAAAATTTTGGTATCACACAAGATTTTGATACAAAAAAATTACTGAGCATGATAAATCGAAATTTTAACCGTCCGTTTGTGAGATTTGATGATCAAGCACCGACTCCTTGGTGCTTGATCAAGCACCATAGCCTAGCTCTCTCTCTATATATATATCACGCAAAACCAAAGCCAATATTTATTTAACACATAATATAAGTTATCATAGAATGCTTCTTTTGAAATAAAAACAAAGTGAGAAATTAATTAAAGAAGGTTTCCGTAAGTTTAAGATATGAACTAATTGTTAAATAGGGTAAATTCTACAAATTAACTAGAAGGAAATAATTAGTCTTCTCTACAACACGAATTTTTGAAACAAAACTCTACTTTGGATGTGTTAGATATATAGGTGGAGATAATTAAAGGTGATCACATAAATTCTTGGATTGGACACCTAGTACTTTAACTACATATAGATTTTTATGATTCGGCAATATATGGCTAGTCCTCAATAATATTTTATTAACTATTCTCTAATAAAGACATTTTTTTTATTCATTGTTCGTAGGCTTACAACACACACTCACAAAAAAATTAGAAAACAAACTTGAAAATTTTCCTAAAATTGCCTCTGCCGAGGCTTGAATCTCAGACCTCTTCCATGGAGGTCTTGTGTCTTACCACTACACTAGATAGGACTTGACAGAACATCTAATAAAGACATTTAGTTTGTGCTTTGGTGTCATATATAATTATTAGATGGAAGTTGAGCATACAGTAATTAATCAGACTCATATAATTTCCATCAATAATTAATACGTGCAATCTAATTAACAGACAAACAAACGATAAGCTTATATATATATACTTCAGTTGTGCACCTAGACCTAACTGAAACCAACAGTTGCTCTAATATTCTTTGTGGGGATGCATTAATTTAATTATGCATATATCGCAAAAATTAACAAGATATATTCTAGCTACGTACATAAATATTAATTGTGCTGTATACGTACATGCATACATGCAAGTACTTAA
The DNA here is from genome assembly GCA_964058865.1 of Eleocharis quinqueflora. Lineage (NCBI taxonomy): Eukaryota > Viridiplantae > Streptophyta > Magnoliopsida > Poales > Cyperaceae > Eleocharis > Eleocharis quinqueflora. The sequence goes on from CAXKVX010002229.1 coordinate 30,902, forward strand.
TTTCTTGAACTTCAAAAAATTATTGTCTAAACCTTAAGAAAAATTGAAAACTAATGCAATTCTAAGAATATATGAAATGATGGTCAATATTCTTATATTAATTATCTCTAGTGATGAATTTAATTCTTAAATAGAAAATTTACAATGTTTCAACCAGTGTGCTAGGTATCACTTGTCAAGCTATTTTGATAATCTTGACATGAATTTAAAACAAATTTAAATTACAAAATTATATATATACATATATTCTTAAACTTATATATATTGCTATATTATACTGTAAATTGCATATGCAATTTGCAAATGACCTAATAGGCTAATAAGTTATGTTTGTAGTTAATTAGAATTACTTCACAAAATGGTTTCAAACTTTATATAAAAATAATAAATGTCGCAGGTAATAACTAGCGGGTCCTCTTATATAAAAACATTGCATAAACAATTTAATTATCACGTGATGTTCCTCGAAAATTATTAAATATTGACCGTGGTCAATTTCACGCAATTCGGTCCTTTATAGTCAAATGGTACTAAAATAATAGGAAATTTAAATCATGCCAATCTACAATTTTAAAACATATACATCTTAACATTTATGTTTAAAAAAATTTCAGATTTGTTAGAATTATTTTGTCAAAATTGGCAATTATCCAGTTCTTGCACAAATGTTCGCACGCTCAAAATTGGCTCACAGTCAACAACAGAAAATCTACCTCTAGACTTGTTCACCTATTGTATTTGGGGGTTGGTGTGGTGAGGGGTTTTAACTTCTGTGCTCTATTTCTTTACAGTACAGCTGTGTAGCCGATCTGACCGACGGACCCCACACAATTATTGCTGAAGTATAAAAGGTATTTGGCAATGTGGTGTCCTTCCTGTGTGCATGCCGCATAGGGATAAAAGGCTCAAAGGGATTATGTTATGTAATGTAATTGCCACAGGCGAATTAAGGCATGAAATCAAGAATTGTTGGTGGCACAACTCACAAATCAAGGTGATCTATTTAGACCGTTGGCCTAACTCCTTATAATTAATTTGGTTTGTTTTATTAAAAAATGACAACGAATTTAGAGTTTGCTTTCTTATCTAATTCCATGTGTTGGAAATTAATTAAATTATGCATTGAAAATTAAGTAAATTATTTGCAACTAACAAGACCGTTAACCATTAATACGCGCTCCAGCCACTAGCACCTTTTTTTCCCCTTTTGATGCATGCTTCGGCTGAAAACAGGAACATAATTAAGGATAGAGGCTGATAGCCTTGTACTGAACCGAGATATTTGTTGCCTTGTTGGCTAGCTTTCCGATGTTCTGTTTACTTGTTTCATCTCTTTTTTTCGGTAACTGTTATTTATCCATTTACAGAGAGAAAAATCTATACTTGGTATATATATGCAGTTAGCAAAGTTCAAATGTAGATTACCAACTAATTGTCAAATTTTGTTCAGGTTAAGAGAGCCACAATTTCAAGCCAACCGTCTTGATTAGGAAAACTTGGTACCATTTGACTCGGTTACTCAATTCTGGGTTAACTAGAAACCGAAGCATTCAAGTCTAGGTACTCAACAATCGAATTATATAAGAAGGGAGTCTTTAATTGGTGCATGATCTTGACCAGTTCATGGTATTAATCAATTTTAAAAGGTGCCTTGTATTACGATTGTACCTGGTCAAAAGCCCTTACGCCACCAGCTGATATATATCCACAGATACGTGCAAAAGAAAGCACAAGACAATTAAATTCACACGGCTTATATATTCACACGTGTGCATGTTCTCTTGAATATATACCAAGGGAGGAATTAAAGACTAAATTAACCGAGATGTCTTTCTGTTGAATCTAGATAGTTAGAGAAGTTTATTAAAAGCAACATGCGTACGTATTTCATGCACTATAGGTAAGGAAAGGTGTAATTTGCTTTAAGTGGAAGGTATGTTATGTTACAAACTTCCCAACTATGAGGTCTTGGTTTGGAACTTTGGATTAAGGTTAAATGAAAGCGAACCCGCCTCTTAGAGCATGCAAATAGGATACCTAACCTACCTAACCACATTTAAACCTGCTGTTCAAGGCATTTACAGCTCCGTTTCTTAAAATACTGTTACAATGTTACATTATGCATGTATGCATCAAAGGAACACAAAGGAAAGGAATAGTTCACTAAAAAAAATGACCCCATTTTTAGTCGTTTGTGAAACGTATGTGTGCTGACGCTGGCCTGACAGAAGTTGGGCCCGGTACTGTTAAAACTGGTACACAGCATATGTGCATTAAATATTGAAAAAGGCAACAATTTTGTTCCAGCACATGCTCTTAATTCAAAAATCCCTGGGACTTCCTAATCAATTGGCGGCTGTTTCAATTGTTTAATTGCACTAATAAATTAATTTTGCCTAGTTATTAACATGATTATTTATTGTGTGGAGATTGAAGGGCCGGTTTAATAGGTTGTTTTAACCGTTATCGGTGATTGTCAAGTTCTATCTAGTATAGTGATGAGCCACAAGGTCTTTATGGAAGAGGTCTGTAGTTCAAGTCCCTCTAGAGACTACTTTTAAGGGGGGTTTCAAGTTTATTTTTTGATTTGTTTGTGAGTGTGTATGTTGTAAGCCTACGAACAATGAATAAAAAAAACTGTTATCTGTGATTAATTTCACCTGATTTTAGCGGATTATTCATGTTGGAAAAAACAAATATTTTGAATATTTTCATACAGTTAATATCATTTGATACTTCATCACAGATTATTTAATATAAACACATGAAATATGTAACATTACACATTTATTATAAGTTTGAACATTTCTATACCCTTCTTATTCTATTTTTTTATCGAACTTATTAAAAAACATATTGTCAAATTTATCAAAATAAATTTTGTAATGTGATCTCCATTTTTTAAATCTTAATCTTTTATTTCTTCACTACCCAAAATAAAATTACGTCTCACGCTCAAAAACCTTAAAATTTTCTACTGCAGCAAACTTAATTTTTTCATACCTGCACCTCTCTACTAATGGAATTTGCCCCAGCCAGTGATGGCTTTTAAAAGAAAATAGCATTTTTGGCGGTACTTACCATTAATGAAGTAGGAAACAAACCATATATATAAGTACTTAATTATTTCTGATAACCAAATATCTAGATCAGTATATCTGTTAAATAATAATCATTATTTTATCAAGAGTTCTCATGCTATCGGCAACGAATTCAGATCACTTTGGTAATACACAAGTATAAATTGGATAGTCCACTATTTTAGTGTAAAGCTGTTTATAAGAAAATCTGCCCCTCAGTAAAAAGTTTCCGTAACTCAAATCCAACGGTTTAGATCAATATCTCTGCCCCATATAATTGGTATAGTAATAGTAATATATTAGCATCGACTTCATACGTTGCTACGGATAAGATTTAATTAGAATGTTATTTTGAAGTTTAGAAGGTTTCTTGCGTCAAAAATGATGTTTTGTTTGGAAAGAAATGTAATTATTTTTGTTTACAATAATAGTACATAATCATATACATATATAGCATGAATAATTAGAATATTATGTGACAAGACTATAAAATTATTTTACTGAACATTTCGCTTTGCTATATATGTTATAGGATAATTTTGTACTTCTACATGATAAAGTAGAAGTAATGCCGCAAATTTAACAGTAAAGCTCCATCGCAACACAACTACATATTTTGGTTTTAATACAGACGAAATAATATATTTAATAGCGAATGTAGGATTACTATTAAAGGGTTTGTTAAAAGTTCGAAGGACCTACTATAGAAAGCTGAACCTATTATAACGAACTTTCTAAGAAATCCGCTATAAAACAGATCTTCTATAAGGTAGTAGATATTTTTCTAGAGAAATCGAAATATGATTATGGAAATAATTATGATGAGCAAGTAATAAGTGGGAACTTGACTCTGTTATTGGGTCATGCTTGTCTCATCATCGTTTCTGGCAAAGTGATATATGGATTGATAATTAAATTGCAACTGAATGGAAAATGACACTCTCCTTTTCAGTTTGAAGACCACATCTATATGAGTTGTTTGGTTGGTGTGGATATTAATTCACTACTGAGTGCGTCATAACCAATATCATCCATATATAATCACAATAAAAAAGGATAATAATTGTATGTAGCGTGCATTATATTTTACATTTTATTCAACTCCATCCTACAATATATATAGAGAGAGAGAGCGCGCGCGTGTGCGCTATGTTGTTATGTTTCATGAAATCATGATGTATTTTGATTTTATATTCAAATTCCAAATTGGCGATTCAAACCGTCAAATGTGATCTCCATATTGAAATTTCACTAGAGATCAAATTTTACATTTTTATGAATTTTTTTTCACTATTTTTTAGAGGGATTTTTTTTATCCAGAGAGAAATTCTGAAAAATATGCATCATTTTGTTTAAATTTACCATACAATTAAAAAAAATCTGAAAAAAAATATATTTATAATTTGAAAATAAAAATAAAAATATGCATCAGTTTGAACTTGTCTTGAAAAAAAAATTCTAAATCTTGAACTCCTCTAACGAAAATTTTGAATCCTCCTTTGATCGAAACCCTACCTATAATTCACTGTTAGAGGAGGGGAAAATTGAAAACAGGAAGCATTTCACCTTTTAAGTAATTTGCTTTATTTTGGATGAGGCAATACTCAAAGAAAACCATATATTAAATAAATATATATCTATAATGTCTGCCTTTAAGCTTGGATTTGGGGTCGACTTCATTTCAGGTTCGAATCAATTTGGAGATATATACAACTAACTATATGTCATTTCGTAGCTTTTGCTATGTGTAGTGTCCCCTGTTAGTGACTTAGGAACAAAATCAATCTGTTATTATATCAACAGAGAATAGATAATCTAGCTAATTAATGGAATTGCAAGGACCAGATGGGAGAAGAGTCGGCTCCGTTTGCATATGTTATTGAGAGAATAAAAATGGCGATCCATCGCTTCTCGAAGAAGAACAAGGACAACAATCGTGAATATAGAGATAGAGGAAGAAGATAGTAGGAAGATATGAGAGATATGGAAAATAGAGACTAGATAGAGATAGCGGCAGAGCATGAGTCCAAATCAAGAGGGGATTAATTCGATAATTTTGTTCGTATATGTTAGATAATTATAGAGTTCAAATCAAGAGGGGAATAATTCAATAATCTTGTTGGTATATACTACAGAATTATAGTGAAGAGGAATTATTTTATGATCAAAATAGAATTTTACACAGAAATTAAATACTTCGCTATTGTATTTTTAAAATTCAAGGAGGGGCCATAGCCACCCCTTTGACTCCTACGAAGCTCCGCCTCTGAATAGAGGTATATATAGAGATATGAAAGATAGAGAGAAGAAAAAAAAAATCAAAAATAAAGCCAATTTTTTTATGTAATGTAGAAAACTTGGCTCATATTCTTGCAAACAAATCATGATATAACGATGTTAGCTGTATCTAGTCATACCTCAACTGAAAGAGAGACATGCTTAAGGAATCATATATATAATTATATACCTAGACTGATGGGATTTGACACCTTAATGTGGTGCTTAGATTCATTTCGAATGTTTTTTCTACATTCCTTTATCCCTAATCTACTGGCCATTTTCTTTAATTTTGCAAAAGTTGTTATTACATTTCTGTGAGAATTTGCAGTGGTACTAGATCTCCATCAGTATAAACAAGATAAAAAACTTAAGTTTCCTTTCTGATTTTTTTGAGAATAAAATAATTTCCTTTAATTATTGACATGAAATTTTTTATCTAGCTAATTAACAAAATCAATATACACAAGATCAAAAACTTTCTGTCTCATTAAATAAAAATAGACAATAACTATTCCAAACATTTAAATTGTACAAACATCCTACGTACCCATCTCCATCATGAAATTAAATTGAACTAATAAACTTAGAGGAATCCAATTAAAGTTAATCACTAATCACTAAGAATTAATTATATATGATCCAATTGAAAGCAACACCTTCATTAGGCAAATAACTACTCATGTCGTTAATTAAGAGGGGAAAAAAAATCTTGAAATGTACTCATGAGTGCAATAAACAACAAATGATAGTGGCGCGTGATGGCACTTTCTTTCTCCACCAATTTCTTTTTCATGAGGTGTTTTAAATCTAGACAAATAAATATATATTTCAAGCCTTCATCGATGTAACGGTTTGCTTTAAACTTAAGTAAAAATTGATTGGCAAATTGGGTCTCTGTTGATGAGCCAAAAGATAATTAATTAAGGATGATAGATTGATAGTTATTAAACAATAAAGCAAAAGTGGTTATGGAGTAACACCACAACAATAACTATGAAGCTTCCTGGGGTTGATAATTAACTATAATTATCTTGCAATTTTGATTTATTGTATTCAATATTTTTCATGTTGAAATCTTTTAGAAAATCAAACATGATTTTTTTAGATTTTTAGCTATATTTGGAGTATTTTTAAAAACAGTCATGTTTAATATTAGAAAATGACGTCTTCAAAACTGTTTTTAAAAAATAACTAGAAAGTTTAAAAAATCACGAAATTTGATTTCCTTGAAGATTTTAATATGAAAAACTTATTGAGAAAGATAAATCGAAATTTTAAGATAATTAAGTATATTTTTTAGTTAAGAGCACGTAAGGCTCATGTGCTCACGATAGCTTTGCTCATATAAACACACACACACACATATATAAGCAAGGCTAAAGTAATATAAGGACACTCCCTTCAGTCCTATGCATATATATATAGCTCAATATATTGAGATTTAAGTTGCTCAATAAATTCTTCATATCAAAATATTGTAGGAAATCAAATTTCGTAATTTTTAGAGTCTTCTTGCTATTTTTTAAATATTTTTTTAAAAACAGACCAGATTTAATACTACAAAAGTGTCATTTCTGATTTGTTTTTAAAAATTATTTAAAAAACAGTTAGAAAGCTCTAAAAATCATAAAATTTGATTTTCTACAAGATTTTGATATGAAGAATTTATTGAGCAATTTAAATATTAATTTATTAAGCAAATTAAGTATATATAGCCGCATAGTACGAAATGTGATGTACTATGCATATTATTTTAGCATTGCTCTATATATATATAGAGAGAGAGCGGGGTATAAGTCATGACTCTAAGTAAAATGAATCCTTTCCTTTTTCTCCTTCATTCAGATTTTTTTTTTAGATCCATCTTCAGCACTCATTAAAATGTAGAAGGAATTTGATTCTTTGCTTGCTAAGGTTATGTAAAAACCAATTACGAAACTAAACAGAGGTAATACATTTGATCTAAGAACTGGTTGCACAATTTGCTAACATCAGCAAAAGACAGTCATGACAGAAGATATGCACTTTTCTATATTCCATCAAGTTCTCTCAGAAATATAATAAATATTTAACAGCAAAATTAAGGTGATTCACAATCATGAGAATTCCCCTTTAATAATTTCAGACATGAACATTGCATAACTAAATCTTAAATTAGCAATGAAATGAAGCAAAAACAGAAAAATGTTGGAATAGGAGCAATAATCCAAAAACAAAAAAGAACCAATATAGGAATAATACCAAGACCAAGGTGTGCAGGGTGCAGCATATATACTCATGCATACAAACAAATCCACACAAAAGCCTTATTTTACACTTAGCAAATTCCGTTGGTTTTCTTCATCTCGACAAACCTCTTCCAAGTTGCGGCCGCATGTTTAGTTATCTGGTTTTCCATATCCTTCTTACAGGGCATTGCGTCAAGCTCGTGAAGAACCTTCTTAATGTCAATTACAAGACGCTCTGCCAAGGTCCTGCTGAAATCTTCGCGAATTACGACCCGCAATACCTGTGAAGGACAGAAGCATATATTTTTAGTTAAGAGTTTTACTTTAAAAAAACAGATCAATTCTCATGTTTTGTATTAGTCTAGTCAATTTTTGGTACTTGAATTGGGATTCTGTTATTCTTGCAACTTGAGTTAGGTTTAGCTAATTGAATTGTGAGAATCAGTTTACCTAATTTTCCAATGGATCGATCCTAAATTAGTATCACAACGAAGTTATTAGTGTTTGAATTAGGACTTCTGATATAAAGCATATCAAATATACAACAATACCGTGACGTTCTGTGCATCAGGTGGCATTGAGTATGCTGGCACGATCCAGCCGAAGCGGCGAAGGAATTCTGACACCTCAAACTCATCATGTCGGCTGTTGTCCTTTAAGGAGAAGGCAACGAGTGGGACCCCGTTATCCTTGGAAATGATGTTGAAACGGCCAGTTTTCTCAAGACCATCCTTTAGCACCATTGCATTTTCCTGGCAATTCTCCATGATGTTTTTATAACCCTGCGATAGTAATAGAATATAAGAATTTATATATAGAGCATGGTGATCAGTAGTAGATTTCATTAAGTGAAAAAATCTAATATAATCATTGTAATCAAAATTATGGTCTTAATTACCTCAAAACCCAAGCGGATCATCTGGTAGTATTGTGCAATAATTTGGCTGGAACCTAACAAAAATACAAAAAATCAAGAGGTACTGTTAGTCATGCAATTGATAAAGGATAAAAAAAGTTTTAACAGAACATAAAAGAAGACAATAAGATAATTATGGCAATGATGAACATATATTATAGTACATGTATAAATTGCAGCATTACTATGTAAAGGCAGTTGCAAAATATCTAATCAGGCGTTCTCTGTTGTTTACTGTGACTATTGTCTCTCAGAATCCAAACACCATATAAAAAGTACAATCATGTATATATGTTGAATGTTAATGGCATTATCTCTCATGTAAACTTTGCAAATTTGAGGGCACAACAGCACATTTGATATGATTTTGATTATTGATACGCATCGGCATGAAATGCATTATCTTTTACCTTTGGAGAAGTTCAGAGTGAATGTGGGTTGATCAGCTCCGAGGTAATTAATGTGGAAAATGAGTTCATCTGGCAAATCCTCTTTGCTCCTCCAAATGCACCACCCAATACCGGCATAGACGAGACCGTATTTGTGTCCACTGACGTTGATACTCTTTACCAAAGGCAATCTGAAGTCCCACTCCAGCTCTGGGTACAAGAATGGTGCAATGAACCCACCGCTAGCAGCGTCAACATGGATCGGTGTTTCCCAACTGAATTTTATTTAAAAAATAATATATTAGATGGATGCTTGATGTCTGGAAATTGGCATAATGTCTGGAAAAAACAGGGTGCGAACAAGTCTGCCTCTGATGTAGCAGGCATACAGATTGTGAGCATTTATTATTAAAAAAAGGGAACCAAATAGTAGCACAAAGTGGGTAGTTTGAAGAAATTGTATTGAGTTAATTAAAATTATCTAATTGAAATGAGCAGTACTTAAGAAGTCAACAGTGGATATATGGGATAAAAGGGCCATCATATAACAAACTTATTAGACAACTGTAAAAAGCTAATCAAGCGAGTTCAAAATTAACGAATAAGAGTGAATATTATAGAAACCTTATTATAATTTGGATACATTGTGTATCGAACTTGGTAATACCTGAAAACCAATTTGATTATCCATAAAGTATTTTTGAAAAATTAACAGTTCAATTTTATCAGTACCTGATAGAGGACCAAATGCTATCAAATTTGCATCAAGTTTTGCACAAGACTTATCTGAACTGCGGAAATCATATCGATATTTTTCTTTCGGCTTTGATAACCATATTCTCAGTTTCCAAGGTTTTCTGATAGACATGGATGTCACATATTATCTGTTCCCATAATATATGATTGACTCAAAATTTAGGTGGAGTAACTCACCCGGTTTCTGCGTTCTTCTTTGTGAGAAGATCGTTAAGTAGCTTGACATCCTCAAATTCGCCATTTAGAGTTGAACCAAGAATGGCTGCCACACAAATGGTGTTCTCATCAACCATTTGTACGGCTTTGTTAGGATCCATAACATAGTAATCCTCACTCAGTTTCACTTCCTTAAGTTCAACCTCAAAATAGCGGGCAAATTTCTCCCAGCAAACCTATAATTTTAAAATATTCATGTCTTAGAATTATTAGGCACAGTTTAAAAAAGCTGTTTGGTATGTGTTTGCCAATTAACCGTAATGGGTAAACAAGCTTGCATCAAGCAATGCCCAAATAAATCATTCAATTACAGATTTCGTCCCATTTATGTTTGCTATCAGCAAGCTACACATCTAATATCCCAACATTCAGATCAAAATACATTGATAAAAACTAAACACTGAAATTGCCTGGAGGTATATAAAAATTTCAAAAAAGTTGAAGAGATTAAGTGAAAATCAAAATGCACATACTTGAACATTGGCACCAGTAACAATGTTAGGCTTGTCATAAGGCAAGCCTGCTGCCTTTCTCTTGTTTTGCCACCTTCTTTTGAAGGCCAAACCGGCAAGCATTATCGCCTCAGATGAACCGACTGTGCCAACACCGACGGCAGCTTCGGAATCCCCAAGTGGAGCATTGAACAGATGTGCAATCATGTTGACGCATCGGTTCTGCAAATGTACAAGTAAATTGTTGAACAAAATTGTGAGGACCTATTTATGGTGTTCGGGTTTTATTTTATGGAGATTTTCATTTTCAAGGGAAGTAAACACTAACTTTTGTAAATAAAAAATCATACAACAATGAAATTCCTTGCTTGTTAGTAATACGTTTAGTTCTAAGTTCCGAAATGGATGCTCAGGGATAATTTATTGGGTAAAAAGAAGCCCAAAAAGGACAACATTTAGGCCCAATTATTGCATATATATCTTTGGCACGGGTTGATAATAATTTTAAGACAAAAACTTAGGTGCACCATTCTAGGTGCTCCCTAGGTACTTCAATCAATCCGTACCATTTGATTGAAATGTATGATGCGAATCTTGATGCATTTGAATGGTACTGATTGATTGGAGTATCTAGGGAACCTAAGTTTTTGCCTAATTTTAAACATCTCCTAATATTGTTCACTATTTCTTAGCGTAAATGGGCCGTATAAGGCCTTTTTTCTTTTCAGCCATTTCTTTCTTGAATAGAAATAGAAAGAAGAAAAATGAAGAAAAAAGCTAAAAAATAACAAATCTTTGTTCGTTTGTTAAGACTCCATTTATAATAATTAAAGCAGAATTATTCCAGATTTCCGGGAAATTGTCCTATTATTTCAACAAACCTGATATAAAAGGATTTGAAACATGAAATAATAGGAAAAATAATCCTTGGCCATGATCTTCACTGTGATCAACCAAATTTGTTCTGATCAATAAGTGAAAGAAAATGCGAGATTGTAGGTTCAATCAGTTAAAAATTCCATCAGATATTTAAAGTTCAGGGATTTGGTCCAATATTTATACAAAATTAGAAGTAATGGAAAAAAAGTTTGGGAAGCAATCAAGCAATGAAAACTAGCTGGAATGAGAATATTAATTAGGAGCAAAAAAAACATAAATTCTAACTTTCAAATCTTTATAAGATCTTTTAATATTTGAAGTCAAACAAAGCATATTTAGTAATTATTTTATTCCTAAGCATAAGTTTGCTGGGTATTTATGCAAAGTCACTACTTCAAAATGGATTATAGAATATAGACGCATGATCTCATTGATTCTGAGAATAAACTAAGTTGATTACTTCAAAAAACAAAATATAATAAAATTAGTTCAAGTAATCGGTTAATGGAGCCAGCATGCAGAATTCACATCCGGTAGAGTATTATGTAATACGGAATAGTCATCCAATGATTCAAATTACATCGAAATTAGTGCGTGCGAATCTCGATGTAATATGAATCATTGAATGACTATTCCGTATTACGAGATATCCCACCGAATATAGATTCGAGCATGCTGCCTAAAGAGCCTACTTTCTTTGTTTCAGCCTTATCTGAAAGTCTGAAACAGAGGATAATAAAACAACTGACAATAGGACCCAAATGTTTTCAACCCCATGGATCCACTTCAATTTCTCTTTGAACCACTCTGTCAGAGACAAAGCACATGATTGTTTAAAATTCTGATATAAATATCTTATCATTCTACCAACCAATCAAATTCCATTTAACCATCTAAATATCTATGAATGAGAGACCTGTCGAAAACAAGTGGTGGTGGTGTTGTTTTAAAAAAACAAAATAGGCTATTCATTATATATCCAAAGAGAGGGGATCCACTCACATAAAAAACTTAATTATGAGTCGAATATATTAAAAACACAATAGGCTATCTTCACATGATTTCTTTAAATCTTTTTTTTTTCTGTACATGTAAGGATACTTTCCACATGCTATGGGGGTTATGGAGAGCCTATTGTAGCAAAGCTAATTTAATAATTTTTTCAACTGGTTTGAACTTGGAAGTGAAACTTACTTTGTTAAGCAAATTTTACATTTTTAATATAAATGTAATAATAATAATAATAAATAATAAGGTTTGAGTAGGTACGCAATCATTTTTCTAGAATGATGGAAAACTTCTCCTTGAAAGGCAAAAACAATAATGCACCGCACTTATGATGGATCATGGATGAAATAGTATAATGTTCTTTTGACTTTTATTTTCTTTAATCTTTTTCCTTTTCTTTACAACGTATTGTAATTTGCTGGAATAGTGGAATCACATTCCTTTTACTTTTATGTGTTTAGAAGAAAAGGAAGTAAGCAACCTATTTTGACGGAAACGGATCAGCTATTATTATTTCGATGGCAATCGTTGTTATTGAGTACTGATAAGTGGAACTCACAAAATAATGGAACTCTTCTGAATCAAATTACAGCCGTCTAGATTGAAAGCAGCGGCCCAAATTCAATGACAGCAAAATAATAACAGAAAAATGAAAATAATGGATCCCTATTTTGACTACAAAAGTTTCCTTATTGGAAATGGCCATTTTTTACTTGGTAATTAAGTTTGTACCATATTACGGAGACAAATGCTTATTACAATGTTTGTACAACTATACAAATATTTCAATACATCTATGTATTTTTCCATCACCATAGATCCATAACACGTGAATCACACTTGTACCAAATCGTTACATATAATGTTTTTTATACTATATACATCAGACGTGAAACACGCTCGGAACATACCATATTTTTTAAATTTAATTAAATACTTTGTATTTATTTGATGCAAATGCTACTGTAGTTATTCGATCTTTTGTAAAATATATCATTTCATTTTGTATAGATTTTATTTTTATTTTTAATTAAGAAAAATCTTGAGCCTTCAATTTCTGAATGTATTTTCGTTTATATTATGATTGATACTTTGATAAGAAAAAATGTGGGGACACCTCAACACCTCAACAGGTGTCCCTTTTTTTTATAAAAAAATTTGCTAGGAAACGAAATATTGAAAAAGACCTTTCAAGCAAACCTGAAACAGAGGAATACAAAAAAGGCATCCCAAGATTTTTCTCAAAGGAAATTAACAAAAAGCAATCAATAGTGGTTTTACATTTCAAACAAGTACTTTCTACTTTTCTAGTATATTTTATCTTTGGCAAATAAGTTTTAATTTTGAAATGAGAGGAACAAATTCTAAAAACAAGACATTTCTCAATGCAAAAATGATATTTTTTTTTTTGAAATAATTGAGGCTGAAACTCCTCACCGCTTTCTTTTTCATTAACAGAAAAGAGAAGCAAATGTGTACAAACGTAGTAACCCATATAGAGAGCATCTATCTAGTCTCTCAGTACCCTAATTGATATGGTACCGGTACCGGTACCGGTACCTTATTTATTATCTAACTTCCTTATGCCAAGCATCCCAAAACTGCCAATTACACCCTTTAATCAAAAAATGATAATTGATGAATGAGGAAAAGAAATATCAAGAATTGATAAAACAAGAGGTGTGTGAATAAAACCTGTAACTCGGTGGTGACCGGGTACTCATCCATGTCGACGTAGTTCTTGTTAATTGATGCCATGATGAGCTTGTCGCATTCCGGTTCCATCCATGTCGTCACAAATGACGCGAGATTCAGCCTCGGGTTGCCATCAAGCATCAACTCATCGTTTATGATTTGGTACGCTGCCTCCTTCGGAATCGAGTTATCCGGCATTCGGAACCTGCATAATTCATGCCATTATTGAAAGATTAACATATATATTTCCTTCTTAAGCAAGTAAAGAAAGAACATGTATTTCTTCTTCTCTTGTTCTATTTAATTTGGAAGAATATTGTATTTATTGAACAAGTGCTGTGATGTGATTTTACCTTGGAAGGGAAGTTCGAACATAGCGAGACGCAAAGGTCGAATGAATCGACACATCGGATTCGGAAGCGGCCTTAGATAACACCATTGTTTTGTTTCTTGTTTTCAAGTGTGATTGAAGATTTGAAGTGGAAGAGAGTCAGATGGAGAAAGAAGAACAGAGATATTAATGTAGTGGGAGATGGCAAATTGACAATAAGACCATATCATATTTATATATACATATTTTTGAGAGGGAAAGTAGTGGATGGATGGAATAACGCGTTGAGGTCTCATTTTTTTTATATAGACCATTCTATTTTCTTGAGGATGGGGTTGTAAAGTATTTATGAGAAACACCTCAAGAGAGAGAAAAGGCTGGTACAAAATATTATATTAGGTGAAGGATGTTAACACGACGGATTCAGTATTCTCGTTCAGTATTTACGATTTTTTTCAGGGGTCGAAATGATGCTTATTCTTAAAAAAAATTCTTATATGGTAATTTATACAAACTTTTTTCAAATACATGATCATTTTTTAAAAAACAATGTAATATATATGATCATTTTTTAAAAAAATCCAAGAGGTTCAGCTACACCCCCTGAGTGCACGTGGCTCTGCCACCGGATGTGAGTGTAAGTTCTTTTACGAGTTGTACACTTTACTTGACGTCTAATTCTCTATCTGGCAAAAAATAAAAAATAAAGAATGCATTTGGATTATGACATGATTAATGCAAAAATAGTACTGTCCATAATAGTGGTCATTTTTTCTATCTAGATTAGTGCAAAAAATAGTGCTAATTTTGTATTACCTAAGCTAGTGAAAATATTATTTGAATTGCATATTTAGAATAGTGAACTAGTGATAGTAAGAATTAGTAAAATAATGAATTATTTAACTTTTTAACATATAATAATAATAAAATAATAAAATATTGATATCATTTTATAATACAATAATAATAAAATAATAATAATATCATAATAATAACACAAATGACAATAATACAAAAATAATAAAATACATAATATAATAAAATAATAATAATAATATAATATTGAAAATTATAATAATAATAGTAATAACAAATAATATTAATAATGACAATTATAATAACACTAATAATAATAATAATAACAACAACAACAACAACAACAACAATAGTAATAATAAAATAATGATAATTACAATAATAATAGTAATAGCAATAAAATAACAAAATTACAATAATAATAATAATAATAATAATGGTGATGATAATAATAATAATAATAATTATTATTATTATGAAAAAAAAATGTGTGGAAACTATTCTAATAATTGTTTATGACTTTTGAGGGAAGCTATTCACACTCATCCAATCGAATTGTTGAGTTAGCTAATTTGTGAAAATAGTGAGATACTCATAATTAGTGCAAAAAAAACTATTCAATGTTCGAATCATTTATTGTGTAAAAAGATAGTGCACTATCCGTCTATCCATTATTTGCATTATTTTGAACTCATCCAAACTCACCCAAACATGAATAGAAAAAAAACACGTTCTCTAAAATGTTCATACCAAATCTATATAGTTAGCGATATTTTTCATAATAAATTGGATCAATTATGTTAGGCTACAATAGGATTTTAAAAATGAATGAATGATGAATCAAGAGTCGGTTTTTGATTGGGTTGTTAAGATAATTATTTCGTGTTGAAGATCGTGTTCGAAATTCAATTAAAAACATTTTTATGAATATTTATATTGGGAAGTTTCATCTCATATTTTATCTCAAGCAATAAAATAGTAGCAAATAACTTAAAATCTTAATTAATGTAATAACTAATAAAGATAGTCAATATAAGCTACCCTCTCCATTAATTAGTTGGCATTATTTTCTTTTCATAATAGTCTCACGGATTGTATAATGTTTGCAATTTAATATTTATTTTAAAATATAAATATTCCTATTTAATTGAAAGCTCTGTCATCTCATTGGAATTAGCAATTTAATAAAGGCACAGGTCAAACAGAGGGGATATTATTTTTTTATATTTCGAACGATATGTTCGTCGATATCGATATCTGATCGCTATGCATGTTATACAAGTCTCTATGAATATTATTTTTCATTTTATTTTGTACCGAAAACAATTATATATTTTAGACATGCATATTAACTCATTAACATGCATAACAACATAACAACTTGTCTAAAATGCATAACGATAAGGTATCGATATTTATCTATTTATTTAACTTAACATGCATAATAATTGATCTAACATGCATAATGACTTTTCAATACAAAATAACATGTATGACAACTCGTCTAACATGTATAACACGTGCATATCGATAGAGATACGAATGAAAAAATCAACATGTACTCTCTATTTTTTTATAGTTAAGATAATTCTACTGCCTCCTAATCAAATAAAATTGCCAAAGAAAGAAGCATGAGAAAGACATTGATGTGTACCAAATTCCATGACCGAAAGAGAGAATAAGATAATTCGGCGAGATTTGGATAGGAGAAAGTCGCACTTGAATTTAAGGTAAAAATAATAAAAAAATGAATATTTGATTTTTTGTCACTAAAATTTAAAATTGTCAAAATGTCATTATCGGTCACTTTTTGTATAGAGATCAGATGTCGATACTGACATTTTGACAACTTTTTTGAATAATATTTTGACAATTTTTAAATTTTACAGTGAAACAAAACTAATATTCCCAAACTCAAAAATGGTGAATGGTGACAATCGATTTGGTAGAAGTGGATTATTTATTTATATAACCACTCTTCTCCATCTAATTAGGAGATTGATTTATAGACGGTGGATTATGTATTTTTGTCTATTCTTCTTTGTCTTTATCTATGTCTTCGTTTCTACTTTCTAGTCTTGGTTGTCTCAATCGAATTGAAAAGTCGAATATTAAATATTCTTCTTTGTTTTTTCTTTTTTGAATTTTTGAATTTTTGAATTTTATCTCGTAGGCATTTGTCTATATTCGATATGTGAATCTATATAAATCTGGTCCGTTATTTAATCGAATCATTCAAAATTTACGGTTGTCGGCTGTTATAGAATTGTATGAACATTTTCATTTTTGAAACTCTTGAAATTTTTAATCTGATGTAGCAGTTTTTAAATGAGTTTCAGAAATGTAGATGAGTTTTTTATCTACAAAATTTTGTTTCAGATTTTATTATTTAGCAATTTTGTCTTAAAATTTATAAACTCTGACGTTACTTAATCATTAGCTAAATTGATCGGTTTCTCACAACATTAGTAGTATTTGCTGACGTGGCAATTAAAAAACTCTAATTTTTTTAATTTCATAAATGAAGGATATATAAACTAAAGAATGATTAAGTTTCTAAAACTGAAGTGATAACAATTTAGAAACTTCAAAAATTTTAAAAATGAAGATGCTGTAACAACCTCACGGAGTTGGAAATGGGTCTAATTATTCATAAACTGGAGCTGAATGTGGAATTTCTCGAAGATGAGCAGGTGCGCTCTAACAACCTAAAGGAGTTGGAAATGGATCTAATTATTCATAAACTGGAGTTGAAAAGGTCCCAATTGGAGCAACGTTTGTACTCGCAGTGGCGGAGCCACGTAGCTTCAGGGGTGCAGCTGAATCCTCTGAAAAAAATTTCAAAAATAACCTTACATATTAAAAAAATTCAAAATGACCATGTTAGATAAATTTTTCTAAAAATACTCATTATTTCGAACTCCCCTGACGAGAATCCTGAATCCGTTCCTGCGTACTCGCACATGCCGGAGCGGGAACTGGTGCGAATGAATGGGCATGGCAAAGGTTTAGAGAAGACAAATTTCAACGCGCAGCGATGAAAGGGAATGGGAATTCAAGGCAAAATAGTCGGAAAAGGGGGGAGATTCTTCAGTCAACTTCTTTTTCTTTGATAGTAGGGTCTGAAGTATGGACCCGTATCTGCTGTAGCGCAATACCGCGCTACAGCAGATGGACGGTCCGGATCGATCGCCAATTCGCAATCGATCGCCTGAGATGAAAATCAGGAAGCCTTTATACTTTAGCACGAATCTTGATGCAAATCAGTGAAAATCGGACGGTTCTGATACTGAGCTACGCCGTCCCGCGCAGCACCAAATCCGAATTGCTAAAGTATAGCTTTAATTCGATCTTTCTTCTCCAGTTTCTTTCTAATGGACTTAATCTTCTCACCTAATTTTTTTGGGATCCGAATCTGCTGCTTGTATTGAAGGCAAGCAAAGCTCCGTTTGTCTCGATTCGACCGTCACGAATCGATCGATCGTCACGAACGGCTGTGATTTGATTCAGAAAACAGATGTTTTGATCGTTAGATGAATTTTGAACGATCCAGATCGAAACAAACTGGAAATCAACAAGCAGCGGATTTGATTCCATTTTTTTGGGAAATTGGCTCCGCGTCTCAAAACAACAAAATTCAATTTTTACTACTTCATAACGTCTCATTTATTTATCGTCAAGTCAAATTATATATTTTCAGTCTTTCCCCTCAATTCTGCATATTTTTATTAATTTCATTTTTCTTCAGTAAAAATAATTAAATTTATTTTTAGGACCAGAATGCTCCTGTCTAAATCTAATAAAACCGATCTGAAAGTCCATCATAATTGTTTGTTACATCAAAAAACTAGTTTTGCTTTACTATTACGGCATACGGATGTATGGCAATGGAATTCAATGGAAATCTTCTCATCCAAAATAGTGTATAGTCTCATGTCAAAATTAGAGAATTCATATCTATGAAATATTTCGTATTACGAAATACCAATTCAGTGTTTCATATTAACTTCGAAATTCGCACGCACAAATATCAAAATTATGTAAACGATTCGATTGTTATTACGTAATACAAAGTATTCTGTGAAATGTGAATTCAAAATCAGGAACACTATCACATGAACTGCCAAAGTGAAAGCAAAAGTTCCCTCCTCCCTCTCCCAAAAGAAAAAAAAATGAAGATATCTATTTAATGAAAATTCTTAAGTAGACATTTGGCCTATTTTCCTCCAGAGAGAAAATAATTGTCTTGCCTCCACACAAGTTTGTCTAGAACATCGACCTCGTATAGTCAATTTCTCATTAATGCATTTGAAATATTCAAGATAAAAAGAGGAAATATTAATGGAATTATGTACGATGATTTCAATTAAGTTGCTCTTTCTTTGTATAGTCCCTTACTAGTAAGTTGAGATGGTGCTTTTACTAAAATCAAATTGATTTCCGCGAATCAAATTTGATTTTTATAAGCACTTCCCTAAAGACGGACCCGGATCTGCTGTAGCACAGTAGCGCGCTACAGTAAATGGACGGTCCGGATCAACCGTCAATTTCGCGATCGACCGCTAGAGATGAAAATCAAGGAGGTTTTTATACTATGGCACAAATCTTGATGCAATCAGTGAAAATCAGACGATTCAGATGCTGTGCTACATCGTCCCGCGCAACACCAGATCCCGTTCCCCTAAAGACAATACCAGAACTGGAAATATTCAATTTGAATTTTTCTTGGGTATAAAGGTTTAGATTTTAGAACCACAATCAATTGTTTCAAACGTGATATAGGGACTAGAGAGTCACACAGGAGCCAGAATTAGAAAATGAGACGAGGCAGAAGGAAGAAGTAAAAGTAAACAAAACTTTTTGAGGAAAAAGTATACAAAATTCAAAATTGAATTTTTGTTAGACCTCATGGGGAACTTTTATTTTAAATAAATAAAAGAAATACCTCATAGGAGACTTGTCAATATTCTATCTTTAATGTAATTTATTATGATGGTCCACTAAAATTTAGATATATATTGGGAGAAGGAAATTTTAAAGCTGAATTTCCATCATTATGTCTAGTTGAGAAAAAATAAAATAAATTTCTCATTTCTGAATTCCAAAAACAAATTAGCAGCATATTATCCAAGAAAACAATTAAATTCCTAATCATTTCATATTTTCATTATACTTTAGAACTAGTTTTTATGACACATTCATCTGATGTCCGTAAAAAAATTTGAATCAATAGTATACATTTCAAAATCATTAAATTGAAGATGCATTCTTCATTATTGAAATAGTATACATTTATGAATAAAAATAGTATACATTTTAAATTTGAATTAATTTTAGAGTCATTTAACATTTTATGGAGTAAATTAAAACCTGATTTAAATTTTAATGGCTTTCTGATGTATTATCAATCAAATTTTAATTATCTCAAATACAGTACATTGCTGATCTGTATATATAACCGATGGAATAAATATACAGATATGTTTTATTTAAACATTTTCAAGAAATGCAATGACGGTCATATAGATATTAATTACATGTAAGTTTATTTCACAATTATTAACAATAAGATATTTAATTTTATGTTTCAAATTTGATCTATTGCACGATTTTCTGACATTTTTGCACAAACATTGTACTTAAGACTTCTCATGAGAAATGGTTGGTAGGCTGTTCTATTTTTTGATATGGAAAAAACCGGGTATTTTGTAGAAATCTAATTATATAGTCAACTGAAATTTTTAACGAACATTTTACCGATTTTTTTAATATTAGAAATTTGATACCAACTATTGATATCGATTTTATTATGCACCTTTAATTGAGTTATCATGCACATTATTTGAGTTATTATGCTAGAATTGGTGCTGAAACCAACCTTTTCTTTAACTCCTGAAAGCTCTGTTCCTGTTCCTTGCCCCATGAAAATTTGACATTTTTGTGCAACAATGTTGTCAATGGTCGTGATATTTGCGAGAATCCTTGCACAAAACGTCTGTAGTATCCTGCCATGCCCAGGAAACTTCGTATCTCGCTCACATTTATTGGTCGGCTCCATTCCGTCACTGCTCGTACCTTTTCAAGGTTTACTGCTACACCTTCACCAGAAATTACATGTCTCAGAAATGACACCTAATCCAACCAAAACTCGAATTTCGACAACTTAGCATACAATTTGTGATCTCGCAATCGCTGTAACACCAAACGCAAATGTTCAGAATGCTCTTCGTGTGATCCCGAATATACCAGGATATCATCAATGAAAACCACTACACTTGAATCCAACAGGTCTCGAAAAACCCGATTCATAAGGTCCATGAAAGCTGCAGGAGCATTAGTCAATCCAAACGGCATCACCAAATACTCATAATGACCGTATCGAGTTCGAAATGCAGTCTTCTCCACATCTTGGGTCTTAATCTTCATCTGATGGTACCCCGTTCTCAAATCAATTTTAGAATATACTGATGAACCTCTTAGCTGATCAAACAAATCATCAATTCGCGGTAATGGATATCGATTCTTTACTGTCACCTTGTTCAGTTCCCGATAATCCACACACAACCTCAAAGTCCTGTCTTTCTTACGCACAAAGAGAACAGGAGCTCCCCAAGGTGAAGTACTCGGACGAACGAATCCTTTTTCCAACAACTCTTCCAACTGCACTTTCAATTCCTTAAGTTCTGCTGGAGCCATACGGTAGGGAGTCTTGGAAATTAGTGTCGTACCAGGTAGTAGCTCAATGCCAAATTCAACATCTCTTTCGGGTGGTAGCCCTGCGATCTCTTCAGGAAATACATCAGGAAATTTCGCAACGACTGGAATGGTGGAGATATTTGGAACATTCGTGGAAACAAAGACTACTGTTGCTAGATATGCAGCCTACTCGGACGATATTAGGTGTTTCGCCTCTAATGCAGAAATGTGCAAGATGTGATCCCTGGTTTGTCGATATCGTAACGTGCAAATAGATCCTCTTGGCACTTCGAATCGAATTGTTCGGCGTGGACAATCAATTGTTGCAGCATGCTTCGTCAACCAATCCATACCCAAGAGCACGTCATACTCTTCAATATCCATCACTAACAAATTTCCTGAAAGTTCTCGACCGTCTACCTTGATTCATACACCTTGGCATTCTTTGATCACTTGCATGGTTTTCCCGAGAGGTGTATGAACTTCCATCGTTTTCTCGCTCGACATAACTCGCCATCCGCATTTCTCGACAAGAGTGCTTGACTACAACCCGTGTCAATCAAAACATAAGCTGGATGTCCGGAAATACATAGAGTACCTGCCATCAAATCTGTCTTCTCCTCCCCAACTACCTCTGGTTGCGACTCAACCGTATTCACTTCATGAACTGCAATCGGTCCTCCAGATCGTCCTCCCCTCTGAGGAAGTAGACCCCTGCCTCTGAATGGGGGTACGCCACGTCCTCGAACTGCAAACTCTGTCGCTGTTTAGGGCAATCTCGTGCCCAATGATCACTGTTGCTGCTGCCACAATTGAAGCAAGTACCTTTTAAATATCGACACTCTGATTCTGGATGTGGTTTCCTGCATCTTCGGCACCACGGTATACTTGGCGAACTCGAACTGGTCCTTGTCCCTGGTGTTGTCGAAGTTTGGGAAGCTGACCTCGGTGGATGTATAACACGCACAGGCTGACTCTAACGCATCGGTCTTTCCATTCTAGCCTTTACATTTCTTTCATTTATTTGTTGAGATCTCCTCTGATGATGTACCTCAACCTGCTCAGCATACTCCATCAATGCCTGTATCCCGACCACTGTAGGACTGTCCACCATCGCAATTTCTAGATCCAAGCCCTCAACATACTGTCTCCTGTAGCGGTGTGCATCATTCTGAATGTCCGGTGCGTATCGAGACAAACTCAAGAACAAATTGTTGTACTCAGCTATCGAATGATTAGACTGGCGAAGATTTATGAATTGCCTTCGTAGTGCCTCTTGATGTATCGTGCCCAAATATCGGCGAGTAAACTGCTCCTCGAACCACTCCCAGGGAATCCTATGTGCATCCCCCTGGAAATTGTTTTTGACACCATCCACCAAAACCGAGCAGTGCTCTCCAACTGATGTTCTGCCAACTTTGTTTTATCCTCGTCAGGAGCTCGGCATAATATCAACTTTGTCTTGATCCCGACGAGCCACTCTTCAGCTGTGGTATAACCTCCACTCCCATCAAACTTAGGAGGTCCTAATCGCATGAAAGAGTCGTATAGTTGTCGAAAGTGATCTCCTGCACCACCCTGATTAGCCGCAAGGTCCGGCCTATTCTGATCTGCTGCTTGACGACCTCGTTCATATGCGGCTATCAACCGCTCGTCCATTTCTCTCTATCTTTGCGCTTCAGCAGCCGCAACTGCAGTAGCAGCAGCTGCACCCTCACGCGCCTCACGATTCTCAACATGTGGTTCGAGTGCACGTTCATGCGTTCGTTTTCCTCCACGACGTCTCGTACTTTGATTCATGTCACTAACTATCTATATAAACAAAAATATTACTAGAAAATTAGTTTAAATGACATTCATGTTTATAAAAGAAATACTTACTTCGTTCGTCTTTACCCAGTCGCATATCACTCACGCGTCCTATCCAGTCTGGTTTTTGGTAAACCTTAGCTCTGATACCACAAAAAGGTTGTCACACCCCGAAACATAGGGCATGACATCCCCGCCACGAATACATGAACAAATGTACTCGTAAGGCTAACAACCAAACATAATCAATATAGCATTTGCAATTCACATAATCATAATATCATTTCAGATGTAACAATACTAGAAAGGTACAATAGTATAACAAGAAACGATCATACACAACAAATGTTTTACAGGTATTCATATACAAAAGGTACAACATGAAATCGAGATTTTCACAAGTATCAACAACACAAAGATATGAAAACCCGATGCACAAAATATACACACTGATATAGTATTATGATTCATACAAAAAAGTCAAAAGGCCTACACGATAACTGACTCGTCTCACACATCGAACCCAATACCTGCAAAAATGTATAAACAACATAATGAGAAATATAATTTCCCAGTGCGATATTTAGTTTTACTCTCGTATATACAAGAAATCATGTACCTGAAACTTATTATCCACAATATGCAAAGATAATGATAATATAACAATATAATAAATGAAAACGATTATCAAACAATATAAGAAAGAAAGTTTTCTACAAATTTTAAATGAAACTTTTGCAAATAACTCCCTATAAGGTTTCAAATTATAGAAAGGTCATTGGCGTCATAAATGCATTAAATGTCCTACTACAACACCATTTATTACTTCTTTCTTTTAATTACTTATTAAGATTTCTTTAATTATTTACTGTAACACTTTTAAAAAGAATAAATAACTCAAAACCGTTTTCCATTTCTGATGCACAAATATCATGCTAATTATAGTTTTGTCAATGGATGGTTATGGTGCATCGTTGAATTAAAAATTTCTCATATAAATCGAGAACATTTTTTTTTTCAAAAAAGTGGACTGCCTCCCAAGAGGCGGATTTACGTAGAAACTCAAACAACCTCTGACAGTTTTTCGAATTTGACTTTCGAAAATCAACAAGCCTGCTATTAATTTCTTATATATATATATATAGATTTAGGTTAAAGTAATTTATAAAGCACTAAAATGCATATATTTTAGATTCATATTTTACAATACAAAGTGCAAATAACTGATTCAGATTGCTGAAATATTGTTCATATTAAAATTTACTTGAAAATAAAAAATTTCATTTTTTTATTTTTTAACTATTTATCGTATAGCTAGAAAATTCAGCAATCTAACAATTTACAGAACACCAATTTAACTAAATTTCTACCCATCCAATAAAATAGTAAAAAGAATTTAAAAATGAAAAAATTGGTTTCTAAGTAGATTTTAGTATGGACAACACTTTCAACAGTTCGGACCGGTCATTTGAATTTTGTATTGTGAGATGTGAGTCTAAAGTATATGCACTTTTGTATTTTATAAAATAGTTTAGCCTAACTATATATATATATATATATACACACACACACACATATAGAGGAGGATCCGTAGCCGCTCGCAACCGCTCCATCGTACCAAGTGTAAATCATCAATTCAGACCGTTGAAAACACTCTCCATACTAATGTAGACTTGGAGACCAAATTTTATATTTTTTGGAATTTATTTACTATTTTATCGGAAGGGTTGAAAATTGGATGTTTGTAAATCGTTATTTAATCCATCCGATAAAATAGTAAAAAAAATCAAAAAATGTAAAATTTGGTTTTCAAGTCTACATTAATATGGAGAATGTTTTCAACGGTCCGGATCGATCATCTACATTTGCTACCATGGAACGGTTGCGAGCGGTTGGAAGTTTGGCGTTAGAGGAGGGATCCGTAGCCGCCAAACTTCCAACCGCTCGCAACCGCTCTATGATAGCAAATGTAAATGACCAATCCGGACAAAAGTGTAGCTAAAAAAAGGCAATTGCCGATTCTACCGTTCGACAGTAAACTCAAATTCAGAACAGTAGTTTTTCTATCGTTCTGACATTCTATCGAAAAATTCCAACACTTTGGCTACTTTTATTGATACTATTTTCATAATTACCAAAACATGTCTTGCCTCGGCAAAACAAATGCCTTCCCCTCCTCTCCTATCAAAATACTATTTCAAAAGTTTGAGTTGCCGACTTGATCGTTTAACACAAATTTTGATGTTGCTTATGAGTGGGGTATGGTATTCATTCGAGCACGGTGGAGCTTGTGCTTGCAATTATTTCAAAAAATTTAAAGCGAGAACAATTGATTCGAATTGTTGAAAATATTTTTCATACTAAAATATTCTCAGGGATAAAAATATTTTTAAAGTAGATTTTACTATTTTATCATGTGGGCTCAAAATTCATTAATTGAACAAGTTCGTAAATCGTTAGATCAATAATATTTTTCACTCATCCGATAAAATAGTTAAAAATATTTAAATAAAATAAAATTTTTGTCCTTAAGTTTATTGAGAAGGGATCAAATGCCTATGATTTTGGTGCCTCATCGGTGCCCATGAAACTAAATTTTAATTAAATATTTTTTAAATCCTTAAATATTAAAAGTAATTGATTACATCATTTCAATTTTATTTCAATAGTCATCAAGAGCTAAAAAATCAACGGTTCAAATTAGACGATTTAACCGTCTTTCTTGATGGGTATTTAAACGAAGTTAAAACTTTACCTTTTTTACAAACATGTATTTATAATTATTTAAAATACATCTAACGGTTTACATGTCATGACTATGCATAGTAAAATATTTCAGTCATAACTTACAGTGACCATAAGTTTTAAATTAATTAACTTAATTTAAAACAAATTTGTCATCGCATTAAGAAATTAGCACACGTTGATGCATCAATAAATAAAAAAATTGGTCTCAAGCATGAATTATATTAATTAATTTATTTATTAATGCATTAATAAATACAACTAATGGTCATGGTAAAAAAAATTTACTATACATGATTATAGTCGAAAATATTTTTTTTGTACACAATCATAGTTGAAAATAGTTTTGAATGATGAGAAATATGGAGAATATAGATTGGGTCAAGATAAATTTTTTACGGTTCGATGAATTTGTACCTGCAGCGCGGTAAGTTTTCCATGGTACTTGCTATTAAATCTAAAAAAATCAAACAATTTAACTATTTTCAAATTTTTTCATAATTACCAAAAAAAATTGCTGGCATATGTCTGCGAGAAATGAATAATTGGAGTTCAAATACAATTTCTTTTTGTAGGTATAGAACACAAATTTCATAAAACGGTAACTACTGCATGCATCCGTATCTGCTGCTTTATTAGGGCAAGAGCATGCCTCTGCTCTTAAGATCTTAACCGTCCAATCTAAAATGCACGGTTCAGATTTTAAATACTGGAGACGGTATTTAATATAAATTAAGATCTGATCCCCATTAAAGATAAACGTCCCAGATTGAAATATAAATGGAGCGGATATGAATCCCTAGATTCCCTACTGCATGGTGGATTTCATTTTATGTCGCGTGGTACAGTACATTTTTGGCAGGAAAAGTTTATTTTTTTATTGACATTTTTTTTATTTAAGCGCAGAAGAAGTTACTTAGTTACATGAGATAAAAATTTGAAGACGCCAACCTCGAAACACATGCAGTGCGAATCGAACGGCTCACATTAGATCTAGTGTGATATAGCGCGATATAATATAACGAAATTCAATTACTATTTGTTCACGTGTATACTATAGCCTATAGGGCAAATAATTGACAAAAACAGGAGCATCTAAAAAGTTAAACTGTGTGCTATTGCTGGCTTGCTGCTGCATAGGATTGGCGTACAAAATCAAATAATTTGAGTGATTGATACAGACAACACGCGTAGCCGTACCGAAAGAGAGAAAGAAAATCCTTCAGGTTTCAGGTAGCTTGACTGAAAGGAAGGTCACTGCTCACTTTCTCCCGTTGGCGTGCAAATAATTCACTATTCATTTCGTTGTGGCCTGACGCTGTTATTCTCTGATTCGATCGTAAGATTTTCACGCAGATGAACGAACGGTATCGATGGACTGTACGAAATTCGATGTATTATATATTTTAATCATTAGATAAAAAATAGAGGTCAGATTTGAAAAAAACAAAATGCTGTTATTCTTCAGAATAACAACAGATATGAATTCGAAATTTTGAGATTCATGCCCATACAATTTGAAATTCAGTTAGAATCCATGTATAGTAGTTATATTACTATATCAAATATGAATCTATAATTTTGTGATTTTTTTTTCAAAAGATTTCAAAAAATAAAATAAAATAAAATAACTCTGTACGACTTTAAGAACAAAATAATATAACTTTATAATGGACAAATTTTCTGAAAACCAACCGATTAAATATGTTCAATTTCCTTCTTATTTCATTCGGAGTGGAAAATGACAATCATTCCGAGATGAAGTTTAAATAGCATTTAATTAACCGACACGGTTTCTAACCGTGTAAGAACCAAACAATTGTTGGTACTAAGAAAAAGATGGTTATAAAACGCTTGCTCTGGGGAAGGTTGGATTTGGATGTGTCTTGTTTCTTTTTCTCGCCGGAAATTGAGGAGGAATTCAATTAGAATAGTTATTTTGAAATAGCACACAAGAAAAGTGTTAAGAATAGAACAATGTGATTTTGGAATAGTTGTAGTATTCTTGAATCTTGATTATTCGGAAGAGCAAAATTTTAGTTTGATAAGTGTCAATTGAAATAGTATAAATATTGATAATTATGATAACAATAATGATATGATATAATATAATAATGACAACAAATAAAACTTAATAATATAATATATTAATAATAATATTGATTATTTTGTGAAATAAATAGAAATTATAATATTGATGATGATAATAATAATATAATAACAACAATAATGACATAACATAATAGTAATAATGATAAAATAAAAATATAATAATATTAATGATATTATTATTATTATTGTTATTATAAAATACTAATAAAGTAACAAAATAATTTAATATAATTATATTAAAATTATAATAATAATAATAATTAAGTTCATAATACAATAATATATTATTAATTAAATCTAATGCAACATAACCAAATAACAATGACAATTATAGTAATAAAAATAATAATAATAATATAATGCATTATTTTAAAATATTAAAATAATAGTAATTAATATTAAATGTTAAAATTATTTTAATAATAAAGATAATATCATGATATTATTATTAATAATAAAATTTAAATAATATAATAAAACATTGCAAATTACAAATATAATAGAACATAATAAAATAATCATGATAATCATAGTAGTAATAATTAAAATAATATAAAATATTATAATATGCATTATTTTAAAATTATGAAAAAATTATTATAATTAATAGTAATTATTAATATTATTTAATAATAAGGATAATATAATAATATTAATAAAATATGTATATATAATATATTAAAATATTGTTAATAATAAATATAATATATCATAATCAAATAATCATGATAATAATCACAATAATATAGAATTAAAATAATTTGCATTATTTTTAAAATAATAATAATAAATTATATATAATATACTAAAATATTGTTAATTACAAATTCAACACAACATAATGGAATAATAATGATCATAACCACAATAATATAAAAATTATAATAATTTGCATTATTTTATAATAATAATAATAAATTATATATAATATACTAAATAGTGTTAATTACAAATATAATACAACATTAAAATAATAATGATCCTAATCCCAATATTATAAAATTATAATAATATGAATTATTTTAAAATATTAATTAATATTAATTATTAATATTAGTAAAATAATATAGTATTATCAATAATAATAATAAATTATATATAATATAGTAAAATATTATTAGTTACAATATAATACATAATAATCAAATAATAATGATAATTATAGTAATAATAATAACAATAATACAAAATTATGATAATATTCAGTATTTTAAAATAATAATAAAATTAATAGTAATTATTAATATTATTTTAATACTAAAGATAATATAATAATATTGACAATAATAATAAAGTATATATAATATATTAAATTGTTAATTACATTGCAAATTTGGTTACTTAGTCATACAGAACAGTGTATTCCGGTCCATCTATATTGTGGTATACCGGAATAGCCTTTTTTTTACCACTATTATATTCTTTCAAAACGCGTTTGACAAAATCATATTGTTGGAATAAGCATCTATTCTGATATTCCATCCAAAAATGGTGTTGCCAAACATACCCTTAATAGAGTACTAATTGGCATTACATTAAGAGGCCAAGTGGTCAAGAGCAACATAAGATGACGAATTAAAAGATCTCTATGTGAAAGTTCATGAGTTCGAAATTCGAATGAGAGAACTTTAGGTTCTTTACATTTGCCTAGCTTTGACTTTCATCTATAGAACCTAAAATGACAAACTTGATGAAAAAATTACAAGTTCAAAGTAGGATAAGAAACATCGTGATGAATATAAAAAGTTAAAAGATTTCGATCTTATCTTTTTTATATAAAAGATTTTCGAAACATCCAACATCTATTATAAAATGTCTCTTACCATAATTCTTAATTTTGTGCTCACGAAGACTTAATTCAATTATATCTTGAAAGTCATCCTAATTAGCTCTCACTAAACTTTTAAATTAAGGAGTTCAGCTTATGAAATATTATGAAATACTAGTATGTAAGTTGTGAACTAATTGAAAGCTTCGCATTTACAAGAACACAACTTTGAACACAACAAAAACATCACCGGAGAAATAAAGAACTCGACCAAATGAAATCAGCCTTACTTCTTGCACACATTAGGAGCCTGATTGGAGGTATCCCATGCACGATACCGAGAATGAAATGCATTGAAAGGTACTGTGCATATGGGAAATAAAAATTCACTTTCAGGTCCTGTTTGAAAGTAACCCACCAGGTGGAGATGTGCTTGAAAATTAAACTGAAATCTACTGTTTGAATGGAAAAAAAATTAGCTTATAGTAAATTTTTAATTTTCCACGCGCGTGAGAAATGGCCGAACGAGACATCAGTGAATTTTTTGTTTCACAATTGTACAGTAAATAGAAGAACAAGCCCTAGAAGTCTAATGCACTAGTATATAGTATACTAGGAACAATTACTGAAAGTATTAAAGCAATGATTGGATAATTGTAAGTTAATATTGATCTATTTCAATACAAGACTAAAAATTAAAAAAAAAAATTGACTCTAATACTTATCTAAAAAATACATAAGAAGTTACATGATTTGAAAATTATAAATTGTATCAACATTTATGCCTTATCATGTTGTCACCACCGAATTCTAATTTAAACCCAACAGAGAACTATAATTCATATTCAAACTCAACAGAGAGAAAATTCCAGCATAAGACAATCTAAGAAGTTTTGCACTTCAAAATTCAAGTAGTTGTTTCTTACACTTCAATGTTTTGACTGGAAGTTCAAATTGTTGTCATGAGCTTCAAATTTGTACTTTTTGTTTCAATGGTGGATTACTACATAAATTATATATCTCTATTAACTTCTAGCAATCAATAGAGATCAGATATTTACTCAACTTTTTTGTTATCACAATATATCATTGTTCAACATTAGTGACACTATGAAATTCACAGTGTTAATAAATAGTGATTTCACTGTTCATGTTAAAGTAAAATTACTGATTTTTTCAAAGAAGACATAGATAGTTACGGAGCCACGTGCCTCCTCTATTCATTTGTCATATACTTACAACACATATACAAATTCAAATTTGAAAAAAAACCTAAAGATTCTCTAAAAATAGCTCCAGCAAAGTTTCAACCCGAACCTCTTTCATAGAAGTCTAATGCTTTACCACTATCTAATGCAGAATTCGACAATCACAATTCATATTGAAATTAAGAGATTAATTCTAATGTATTGCATATTTTCCTTTAAGCTTATAGAGAAAACTAATTACTTTTTATGCATTTAGTTATAAGATAAGGACATAAGAAGGTTTTTATTTTTCTTAAACAAAGTCATATTAGTGCGGTTCCTGATTAACTAGGATAATGTGGAGTATTTGTCAAAGAGCGGATTTGTGAAAATAAAAATAGTTGTTGCTTTCAACTTTCTTAAACTAGCATTATAATAACAAATTTAAATGGTTTTCGTATTGTCTCCAATATCCCAACTCTTAGCGAATTAAACAAAAATCAATGAGAAAGACGTGTACACTACTACAATTTTGATCTTTAACAGTGGACCTGGCTCCGTTGTTAAAGCGAGGGCTGTTAAAAGCCTAAAGGCTCCACTGTTAGAAGTTCGGATCAAATGTAGTTCGACCTCATCGATCTCTCTATGTCTAACCAAAATCTGGCATTTCGAACAAGGACAAAGAAGTTTTTTTCACCATGTAGTTTCATATATTTCACGGCACACTTTATAAATTCTCCAACTCCTCTACGAGATCCATCTGAAAAAAAATATTCTCATGTAAATCATGTGGTAGTATATATATGGTTATTTAGAGCTGCATAAGGTTATGGGCTGGTCAACCATCCTAACCCACTCTTTGAACACTTTGTCTCATTAGTGAACATATGATAATTGCAATCTAGTGTTCGCGAAAAATCCGGCAACATTTCCCCTCAGCTCCCCGAATACGTCGATGCACACTTGCATGTACGCACGTATTCGTGAGAACAATTGAGGAAATACTGAACCGGATTATCCGCAAACACCAGATTGCAATTATCATATGTTCACTAATCCTAAATGAGACAAAGTGTTCAAAGAGCAGTCCCATACGGGAGACTATCCGAGACTAATTCCTATTGGATTAATCTCGAACGGGTGACCTAAATTATTTTTTGTTCCGATATTTTGGTCCTATATGACAATACTTACATATATATATATATAACATATAAGTATATATATTATATATATATATAGAGTTGTGCTAAAATACTTTATAAAGTACCAACATTCATATACTTTAGGCTAATATCTTGAGATACAAAGTGAAAACGGTCGATCAAGACCGTTGAAAATATTGTCCATATTAACATCTATTTAGAGACAAAATTTTACATTTTTTGGAATTTTTTTGTTATTTTATCGGATAGGTGGAGAATTCGTTAATCTAACGATTTACAGACCTCCAATTTAACCAACTTTGCACCCATCCTAAAAAATAGTAAAAAAAATTCAAAAAATATAAAATTTGGTCTCCAAATTAATGTTAGTATGGAGAATATTTTCAACAATCTTGATCGACTGTTTGCACTTTGTATCTCGAGATACGAGCCTAATGTATATGAATGTTGGTGCTTTATAAAGTATTTTAGCATAACTCTATATATATATATGTATACAATTCAATTATATGCAATGCAAATTTCGTATCTAAATATATATCATGTATTAATTTGATACCTAAAAAGTAGATATTAATACAAAAATACCTCCAAATACTTGCAATGGAAGAGGTGATGATGAAGATTAAATCACTGTAATTAATTTTATAAAAATGACACATTAATAACAAATTAAATATGAAAATAATTATTAAATGCTAAAATATATATGCAAGAAATTATTTACTTTAATGAAGAGAGTTACGATCTTCAAGTTTAAGAGAGAATACTGAACATGTAACAAGCTTCACAATATTATACAAAACAAAAAAACATAGAAGAGATTTAATGGTTTTTGAAGAGGTAAATGGAGGTATTAAATTTTTTGGACTAATGGCTGCTGGTTGGGGAGAAAAATGGCCAATGCTGCTGGGAGAGAGAAAAAGAAGGGCTTTTAGGCGCGAGAGACACATAATTTCGCGCTAAAACAGTTAACACCGGACTGTGGTACAACCTCGCTTCTAAAAAACTTTTAAAACCGGAGCCACCAACACCCCGCTTTTAATAATGATTCTTTAAAAGCGGCCTCCTCGGATGACTCCGCTGTTAAAAGCTTTAACATCGAATCCTTAGGTCAGTTTGTTGTTAAAGGTTGCCTTTAATAGCGGCGCATTGTATCTGGCCCACTGTTAAAGGTAATAAAAAATTTATTTGCACCCTTTTAAATCGAATTTTCTCATGGGTCCGATTTTAATTATTTCTTCCGTTGTTAAAGGACTATTGCTAAAGGCTCTTTCTGTGGTAGTGGTAAAGGATAACAATAATTCTCTATATTAAAATGCTAGCATGACCTAAGGCATGTTTTGCAAGGTTTGGGTAGGAAGGAAGAATATACAAAGGAGTCAAAAGGGCGAATTCAGAATTTTCATGAGGAGGAGGCAAGATCTATAATTTTTTTTTCAGGATAATGTTAAATAACACATATTTTTAAATATTTATAATTATTTTGTATAAAAATTTGACAAATCATACAAATATACAAATTAATTTTGCAATTTTTTTTTAGAAGCACTTGCCCCGCCTCCCGGCCTACGCTAAATCCGCCACTGGTCAAAAGTCAATTATGCATATTTCACCTTCGTTATGAGCCAATGAAAGGAGTTGCTTTTATTTTCTTTTACCAAAACTTAACGTAACTAAATTTTATAAAAGAAGTAGCATTTTGAAAGGAGTTGCTTTTACCAAATCTTATTATCACTTCAAACTTCAACTTCGTCAGATACTTCAAAACATAGAAGTTAATATTTTACGATACGCAATGCGTATATTACGGTTCAATACGAGTCAAAAGGCAAGAGATAGGTATCTTACGGTTCGATGCGAATAGTGAAATTCAAAGATGAGTAGTCATTTTTCAAGATAAATACTTTAATATACAAGAAATTTAGATCGATATCAATTGACACTTAACAATATATTTAAACTACGATAGTTTTTTAATTATTTAGAATTTATTTATTAGATACTAATTATATAATTATTTTGTTATTTTAAAATAGCTTAGCATGTCTTAACGACACGATATGATACATAATACAATACAAAATTCACCGATACACGATATATTTTACGATTCAAAAAAAACTCAGAGATATTTTGTTGTTGTGGGGGTAGAATTGTGGTTTATGGGCTTTATGTTTCAAATTGTTAGTAGCCCTTAAGCCTTTGTTTTTACGGCCCAATTGATAACTCATGGTTTTCTTCGTCAAATCGCTCATTTACTGTATACTATTAGGCAACCTAAAATATAAACTTATTTTTC
Source organism: Eleocharis quinqueflora (assembly GCA_964058865.1). Taxonomy (NCBI): domain Eukaryota; kingdom Viridiplantae; phylum Streptophyta; class Magnoliopsida; order Poales; family Cyperaceae; genus Eleocharis; species Eleocharis quinqueflora. Next base: position 65,733 of record CAXKVX010002229.1, read on the forward strand.
CCAACTTTTTTTAATTATTAATTAAAAATAGGATGTGTTAGGTCTTTGAAATTGAAAATAAATGAAGCTAGAAAGATCATGGTCATTGTCTGCTAGAGTTGTGCTATTATGCTTTGCAAGGCGCGGCAAAAGACGCGTTTTGTTATTGTGGAATCATTAGATCTTTGATCATCATATTGGCACAAATTACAAAGCACGATCCAATGGACCACAATGACAAAGTGCGCATTTTGCCGCGCTTTGCTAGGGATGTCAATGGGCCTTACCCGCGGGTATTTTGCCTATCCTGCGGCCTACCCGGCCCGCAGAAATGTCATACCCGACCTACCCATGGGCTTCACAGCCCGGCCCATGGGCTACCCGCACAGGCCCGTCCAATACTCCAGTACATCACAACATCAGCATATCAAATAAAAAACATTTTTTTTATTATTGAATGTACAGTTTGTAATTACTGAATTGTAAAATTTGTGGTAACTTTAAAATTTCAAATTAATATCGTCTGATAATTTGATATCATAATCAGCTAACAGTATTATAATCTGCCAAAATCTATTCAGGCCTCACATCATATACTAAGATCCAATCTAATTTAATATTATAATTGGCCCATGGGTAGCCCATGGGTACAACTTCACAGCCCATAGCCCGCCCCGGCCCAACCTGGCCCTCCATGACGATGGGCCGGATGGGTATAATGCTTGGGCCGAGTAGGCACGTGCGGGCCGATGGGCCGGCGGGCCAAACTGCCATCCCTACGCTTTGCAAAGCATAGTAGCACAATTCTTGTCTGCAAACCTAATTAGCATACATGTTTTCGCAGACATTGTTCACTAATAAGTAATTGATTCACAAATAACATATGTGATCTTCCCAATTTTATTTGACTTTGAAAATCACTTCTGATATTTACATTGTTTGCATTACTAGATCGAAAAAAACATTTTTCCATATGAACTCTCCTGTTAGCTTAAAAAATGCTCAAAGTATATTTGGAGAATTATTTATAGATTTTTGGTTTTCACATTAAGTTATGGCAACTTAGGTACAATATATTTCAGATCACTCAATTCATCGGAATTAATTGAAAACTAATTTATGTCTTAATCTAGTCAAAAAATTTGCACCAATCTTGATGAATGAATAAAGTATTCATCGTATCCAATAAATGATGTATTCAAATTTTTGTCTTAAGTTACTAATCATATGTGAAATAAGAAATCATATTAAAACAAGCTTCTAACTTGTTTTATCACTCACAAACATAAGATATGTATTGTGATTACTTGAATTGTAAGTTTAGCTGACAAATTAGAAAACCAACTATTATGCATCGAGAGCCCACAAATATGACTACTTGGAGATTGTTAAAATTTTCGATTTTCAAATAGTGTCACAATATATTTGAAGGTATCGTAGCTAAATGCCTAATATATTGAAAAATGTACTTTAATCAATAGGAAAAAAAAACTTTGGTACTTCAAAGATGAGTATATTGGATCTCAATCACTTCAGCCATTCAATTCTGATATATAATGTGAATTTTGATGTATCTGAACGGCTGAAGTGATCGAGAGTATCTGATATATCTATCTCTCGAGTGCTATAGTTTTTCCTTGATAAATATTACATTAAAACATCAAATGTGTGTAACAAAGGCATACCAATCACAAAACTTCTTAGGCTTAGGACAAATATAAAATTTCATAGTGAGCTTTTTATTGGCTACTGAACAAATAACCACTACAACTGAATTCTTTTTTTATAGCGGGTAAAAATATTCCTTTAATAGCAGACATGGGGTGACTATAAAAGGGGATGTTAAAAGTTGGAGCATTCGCTATAAAAAGGAATCTTTAATAGCGAACCTAATTTACATCCGCTATTAAAGTCCACCTTTTATAGCGGAGCTTTGGCCAGATCTGCTATTAAAACTCACCTTTTATAGCGGATGTACTGTACATCCGCTATAAAAAACCGTGGGATTGTGATTTTTGGAGCGTTGAATTGACAAGAATTAACGGTGATTGGAACTATATGGTGATCCGTGGGAGCAAATTAATCAGAACTTTTTATCACAGACTATTATGCAATTCTGATATTAAAATCTTTTATAGCGGACTCCAGATGCCGTCCGCTATAAAAGACCTTTAGTAACAGACCCAAGGTACTGTCCGCTATAAAAAGCCACATTTTATAGCGGATCCACTCTTAAATCCACTATAAAATGTCCTTTTTAATAGCGGAGGTGCTCTTTGTTTCTATAAATTGTCCTGTCAGTATTTTTTATAGCCAATTTTTTTGTTAATTTGCTATTAATGTACAAAATTACTATTCAAATTGTCACTGCCTCCATTTTAATAGCGACTCTTTGGACGACCCGCTATTAAATGAGAGGTATTAAAAGTCGGTTATGTAGTAGTGAACGCACATTGTGATACTTCTTAACGAATTGATCAACCTCCTCCCTGCTGCCAATATTAGTACTATGTTTATGTCAAGTAAAAATATAAAATAATACAATACTTACTAGAATCTAATTTCTTAAGCAATTAAATTTGAATTTTCCTTTCAACTAAAATTCACCACAGCAAAGAAGATGAATTATATGTCAGCATATAATACATTCCACTTTGAATAATCAAAATGTATGATTTTAACCCAACAGTTGCTTGAATTCAACTAATTTTTTTCCAAACAACCAGCAAAAGATTCTCCTACAAAAGAGTCCCGGACTTGAAGTGCTCATGGTGTAAATGGAAAACTTGAAAACATATGACATCCCAGGTACAACTAGTGTTCTAAATTCGTGCCGTTTCGTGCCGTTCCGTTCCAAACACGGCTTGGCACGGCACGGCACGATTAGTATTTTATTATTTTTACCGTGTCGTTCCGTGCCGTGCCAAAAATTGGAAGGGATCGGAACGGAACGGTTAAGACACAACACGTTTAGGCACAGCGTGTCTAAATGTGTCGTGTCTTAACCGTTCCGTGCCTAACCGTGTCGTGTCTTAACGTGTCGTGTCTAAACGTGTTGTCTCTAAACGTGTCGTGTCTAAATGTGCCGCCTCTAAACGTGTCGTGTCTTAACTGTGTCTTAACTATGTCGTGACTTGTGTCTAAACGTTTATTTTTTAAAATTTGTAAAGTTTAAAATAGAATAATTAATAAATGCAAAAGATTTCAAAATAATTTGAACTTCCGTGTCTATCTGTGTCTATTCGTGCCTACCCGTGTCTATCTGTGCCGTGACGTGTCTATCTGTGTTGTGTCGTGCCGTCGTGTCGTGTCTAAATGTACCGTGTCTAGACGTGTTCTCGTGTTGTTCTGTGTCGTGTCTCTCCTCATAAACGTTCCATGTTGTGCCGTGTCCTACAGTAGAAAACCAAGGCACGACACGCTTAAGACACGGCACGTGAACAGTACCATGTCGTGTCTTAACCGTGCCGTGTCATTATCGTGCCGTGTCGTTCCGTGACGTTTTCAGACACGCAGACACAGTTTTGAGAACTCTAGGTACAACCATATAGGGAACCTTTTTTCTTAACTGAGGGTCTTTTTAGCGGAATGGAGTGTTATTTTATTCTAAGCAAGTGTCAAGCATTGGTTTAGTTTTTCGTAATAGTGCAAAAGTTGTTATTTTCCTAAATCAACCAATAGGTGGAATAGCGGTTTAGCAATTAGTATTTGATTGTGTTGTATTATATTTAGTAATTAACAATATTTTATTATATTATATTATATCGTCATGTTTATTATTTAATTTTATTATTTCTGAAAATAACACATATAATTTTATTATTATTATTTATTATTACTATTATTTATTATTATTTTTATTAGTATTATAATATTTCATCATCATTATTATTATATTATTATTTATTTTTATTATTATTATTTATTATTCTTATTTATCATTATTATATTATTATTATTTTTTATTAGTATTATAATATTTCATCATCATTATAATTTTATTATTATTTATGATTATGATTATGATTATGATTATGATTTTATTATTATTTATTATTATTAATAATTTTTTTGTTGGTATTATAATATTTCATCATTATTATTATTTATGATTATTAATTATATTATTTTTTATTAATATTATAATATTTCATCATTATTATTATTTATGATTATTATGATTATTATTATTTATGATTATTATTCTTATTCTTATTCTTATTTGTTTTTATTATTTTTATTAGTATTATAATTATAATATTTCATCATTATTATTATTATTTATGATGATGATTATTATTTATTAGTATTATAATTAATTTTATTATTATTATAATATTTCATCATCATTATTATTATTATTATTATTATTATCTGTTATTATTTATTATTATTAATTTTGTTAGTATTATAATATTTCATCATCATTTTTATTATTTTATTTTTATTTATGATTATTATGATTATTAATTTTATTAATATTATAATACTTTATTATTATTATTATTATTATTATTATTTATAGTATTATAATATTTCATCGTTATTATTATTTTAATATTATTTATGATAATTATTAATTTTATTAGTATTATGATAATAAAATCATCATTATTATTATTTTATTATTTTTATTAGTATTATACTATTTCATCATTATTATTATTTTTATTATTTATGATTAATAATATTTATTATTGTTATTATTATTTTTTATTTTTTATTAGTAGTATAATATTTCATCATTATTATTGTTATTGTTATTATTATTATTATTATTACTATAATAATATTACTATACTTATTGTTACCATTATATTATTATTCATTATAATATCATGTTATTATTATAAGTATCAACACTTCAATTATTTCAAATGACAAGTGATAAACAACACTGAATAGTTTAGAATAATCAAAAATACTTTTACCACTATTTTAGTGTTATTCCTTAATTCTACATGTTACCTCATCCCAAATCCTTTTCCCTTTCATTGAATAATGAATAACCGAAAATTATTGTTTTTATCCTTGACTAATAAACTTGGATTTGGAAGGTAGGAGTTTATTTGGGTACACCTGGAGTTTGGAATTTATGGGTTGAATCTTAATTATATCGGGCCAGCCCAGGAGTTGTGGTCTTGTGGACCGTCCAATCTGCTGTTATATTCGTGCTTATAAAATTTATAAAATCAAGCCGGCCGGTCGTATCGCGTAGCACAGAAAATCCGAATCATCCCCTTCGTGCTGTACCATAGACTCTGGAACCGGTCAAGCGCGCAGTGCCGCTTTTGGGAGATGCATTTCTTTCTTCTCGACGCCATGTTTATAAGGAAATTTACATCTGTGATGACATGTCTTTTGTCCATTGGACCACCGTTTCCCGAATTTACATTCACATGCTAAATGCTCCCGGAGTAAGACATAAGATTCTGCACCTGGAATTTCCCTGTTATTTTGTAAGAGTTGCCAATCTTTTAGTTTGATTGTTGGATAACATACCATGTTACAAATAATCAGGACAGTGACAGTTTGTCACAGAAGATCAAGGACAGTTAGTTATAGGACTTCATGTATCTAGACACTCAATGTATATAAGATACTTATAAATACTTGTGATGAGCAATGTAACAGAACTCAATTCAATCAATATACAACATTTCATTTTCTTGTTTCTTGTTCTTTGTCAGTCCCTTCTCTCTGCTTTTATGGTATCAGAGCCGAGATCATGGCATCTGATGAAAATCAAAGCAACATCACCATTGATCCCAATAATCAAAATCTCAATCCCAATTTCAATTCTATCATATCTCTCAATCTTCCAGTAGCTATCAAGTTGAATGAATCGAATTTCCTAACCTGGAAATCCCAAATTCTCCCATTAATTCATGGCTACGACCTCATCAATTTTCTCGAATCAGCACCTCCAGAGAAGACTTACAGTAACAATGGAAAATTGGAGATCAATCCCACATTTCTTCATTGGAGACGGCAAGATCAGCTAATTTTAGGATGGCTGAGATCTTCACTAACCGAGCCACTTCTTGCTCAAGTGATATCCAGCTCAACCACCAGAGAGTTCTGGCAGGCTCTCGAAGGCTACTTCTCCTCAACATCCAAGGCACGGCTCAATGATTTGAAACGCCAACCCCAGACAGCACAAAAAGGCGATCTTTCTTGCTCCGACTACCTATTGAACATCCGACAAGTCGCCGACGAACTTGCTTTCATCGGATCACCAATTCTTGAAGATGACCTCGTTACAACCATAATTAACGGTCTTGGTTCAGACTACAATTCACTGGTTGCTGCTCTCTCTACTGCTCGATGTCACAGCAACTTCTCCTTTTCCGACCTCAGAGAGCTCCTTCTCAGCCATGAAGCACTGCTCAAGACTCAATCACACCAAGCTTCTGCCAATTCATCAGCCTTCTTCGCTGGAAGAAGAGGAACTTCTAGAAATCGATTCTCAGGAAATTCAATCCACCGACCTTCTCAAAGGCCCAACTTCAACAGCGATCAAACAAAGCCCATCAACCATTCTGTTAATTCTAATCCTTCTCTGGGCTCTTTTCTAATACAGACTAAACAGATAACATAAATTGCCAAATCTGTTCCAAATTTGGTCACAATGCCAAACTTTGTTTCAAAATATACGACAAAGATCCTGATTGGAAATCTAATCCCAGATTTAAGGCATATAATGTCCATGTCATACCTCAAAACAATGATCCAGACAATTGGGTTATTGATTCGGATGCAAATAATCATGTTACAAATGACATCAACAATCTTTCATCTTTCTTTACCTATAACGGATCCGATACTCTTCATATAGGCAATGATATTGAACTTCCTATCTCTCACATCGGTTCTACTATTTTTTCTATTTCTAATTATACTCTTAAACTTCAAAATGTATTACATGTATCCAAATTCTCAACAAATCTCATAAGTCTATCTAAACTACTTCATGATAGTCCTTCTATATCTATTAATTTTTCTTCTTCATTTTGTAATATTAAGGACTACCACACCAAGACTTGTTTTTTCAAATTTCTAGTTCAAATGGACTATATTTCTTCAAGATGAAGACTCCTACAACAAATCCTCAAGATACCTCATACAAAGCATTTCTTGACACTCATTCTACCAATGCCATATGGTATGCAAGACTTAGTCACTCATCTTAATCTACAACTTTGAACGTGATTCATTCCAATAGTTTACCTTGTACAAAATAAAATTTTCTTTTTTGTAATGATTGTGCACAAGTAAAGGCATATACTTTACCTTTTTCTTCTAGCATTTCTTCTTCAAAATTTCCTTTACAATTAGTACACTCAGATGTATGGGGGTCTTCTCCTATCTTATACTTTCATGAATACAAATATTATATGACTTTTAATGATGATTTCTCTCATTTTACATAGATTTATTTTATGAAAAAAAAAATGAAGTATGCAACATATTCTCACTTTTTAAATCTCAAGTTGAAAATTTATTTAGTACCAAAATCAAAGTATTAAGAACCGATGGAGGTAGTGAGTACAAACCAATCACAACTAAATTTCCCATAATATGCCATCAAACAACTTGTCCATATACTTCTCAACAAAATGGAGTAGCCGAAAGAAAACATAGACATATAGTTGAGCTTTCTCTTGCAACTATGTCTCATGCCTCAATTCCACCAAAATTTTGGGATGAAATTTTCTCAAGTATAGTGTATTTAATTAACAGATTACCATCCAAAATTGGCATTCCTTATAAAATTCTATTTGATAAAGAACCAGACTAATTCACTCAAAATTCTAGGTTGTTCATGTTTTCCTCTAACACGTCCATATAATAAACATAAACTCGAATTACGTTCTCGACCATGTATTTTTATTGGATATGACATTTCACAAGAGGATATCGATGTCTTTCATTATCTACACATAAAATAATTATTTCACGAAATGTACAATTTGATGAGCTAACTTTTCCTTTTAGAATTTTCTTGTTACTCGACAGGTTTTAGATACGGAAGATATTCAACAACAATATTCTTCCCTTAACATACTACACCCATCTCAACCCCTCGGGTCACATACCTCTGTCACAGATGATAAGCCCAATTTACACATATCACTAGCTAGGGTTTAAGGTACTATTTGACCAAAATTATAGGTGTTCTCAAAGAGTTTAGTTTAGTCCAAGAGAGAAAACACACAAGTTCGTGGTACTGCTTTGTTCGTGTTATGTCATGCATGTACAAGAAGTTTTCAGCCTGAAGGACCCCAGAAACAGATCCATCACACCAAACAGCACGCATCAGTGAAATCTACAGCCGTTTGTGGGCTGCAATACAGTGCAGCAGGGAGCCAAGGTAGTGCACAGGAAATGCACCAAGTACTCTTCCTTTGCGGGCTGCAATACTTCCTTTGCGGGCCGCAAGAAGCGACAAATCCGTTCCAGAGACATTGGGCCAAACATTGATCCATTTGCGGGTCGCAAGCCATTCTTTGCGGGCCGCAAGGACGGCTTCCGAAGTTAGACTTCCTGCACATCATTTAAAGAGTTTGATTTTGGAATGAACTAGGGGGGTTATTTTTCTTTTGAAGATCGAGACATCTTTTGGGGGGAACAAGAGGGGGAGAGTAGGGTAAGTCTTGGAGAAGATCAAGGGAAGAGAAATCGACTCAGGGATTAGCGTCTACGGGTTATATCCTCTTCTCCCTTCTTCCTCATTTGGCTAGATTCTGAATCACGTCTTGTATTTGCTTGATCTTGGCCATGAGAGACTAATCACCTTTCTAGGGTTAAGGGGTATTTCACGAAACTTGCTTGTAAACTCATGCTTGGTTTATTTAACTGTTTGAATCTTGTTGATGTTTCTTGACTATTAATTTGATCTTGCTTGATGATTTGTATTTGAGATAAATTGAATTGTCATTTAGGCCAAGAAAGAAACACTAAGTATTAATCAAATCAGAAAGGAAATATTAATAACTTAGATGGTGATTAAGGTTATTGCGGTTTGTGAAACGCGTAATTGCTAAGCATAGTCGCTGTAGACCTAAATTGGACATGCTCCTTCAAAATCTTTATCAATTTGGCGTAATGTGAGGATGTTGCACCGAGTTGACATAGGTCAATATTGAAAGACTAATCCTCTTTTAATATAATTCTTGATTGTCTTAACGATGATTCGAATAGTTAGAACATTTAATATAGTTAATGAGTGAGTGAAGTGAAGAACCCGAAACCCTAACCCTTTTCTCAACCTTGACTTTACCATTTGAATTGTTCTTGTTTTTAGTCAATTAATTAATTAGAAAAACCGTCAAACCAATTTTCTTACCTTTAGATTTAAATACTTGAATCCGACTTGAGAGGTCAAATAGTCTCTGTGGATCTCGATACCTTAAGTACCACAACGTACGAATTGTATACTTGCAATCTATTTATAAAATCGATATTAGGGTTTAAAACTTGTATTGATTATCATATCATATTAAATCGATCAACAGAAAATCGGGATTGCACCAATACATCTCCAACCAGCCCAATTACTTTAAACCGAACTCAAATTTCCCCACAACCCAACCCTTCCGATATTTCAATTTCCCCGTCGGACCACTTATCACCAAACCCAACTCTGCTAATTCAACCCGACCCACAAACTTCCAACGGTCTACTAATTTAATCCTCCTTTTCTCCAGATCAGCTTCCGCCTCCAGCAAACAACCAAACACCTGATGAATAAATCCCTACTCCTATTTCCACTAATCATCCTTTACATAATTCCCACACCATGATAACCAGATCGAAAGACAACACCCTCAAACCCAAAGTTTTTAAAAATTGTGTTGCCCATCTATCTTGCACCGAGCCCGACCCGGTCTCCTTCATCAAAGCCAATAAAATTGCTCATTGGAGAGAGGTTATGGCCATTGAGCTAAATGCCTTAGCAAAAAATCACACATGAACTCTAGTTCCTACCCCTTCTAATCAACGTGTAATTGGTTGTAAGTGAGTATACAAAACTAAGACCAAAGCCGATGGTACAATCGACCGGTACAAAGCACGGCTAGTTGCCAAGGGCTATAACCAACAAGCTGGTATAGATTACGAGGACACATACAGTCCTGTAATTAGAGCAACCACCATTCGTGTTGTATTATCACTTGCCATTTCTTCCAATTGGCCCATAAGGCAATTAGACGTTTCTAATGATTTTTTGCATGGGGACTTAAATGAAACCGTATATATGGAACAACCACAAGGATTTGTTGACCAAAATTATCCTGATTACGTATGTTTATTACATAAATCTCTCTATGGTCTCAAACAGGCTCCACGAGCTTGGTTTGAAAAATTACACAACACCTTACTTTCCTTTAATTTCAAACCTTCATCTTATGATCCTTCCTTCTTTCTTGCTCACCAATAGGGTCATATTCTCCTTCTTATGGTCTATGTGGACGCTATACTAATCACGGGAAGCAACCCCAATCAAGTTCAACAATTCATTGCTCGGCTTCACAATGGATTTTCAATTCGAGACCTAGGAGATCTTCACTTCTTTCTCGGCATTGAGGCAAAACAAAACAGCTTGGGAATTTGCCTTACTCAAACGAAATATCTCACATCTCTTCTCCACATAGCCAACATGGCCAATTGCAAACCATGTCAATCTCCCATGGCTTCAGGAATCAGTTTAACACAAGAAGGCAGCCATCCTTGTCAAGATCCTACACTATATCGCAGTGTGGTAGAAGCCTTGCAGTACGCCACTCTCACAAGACCTGACATTGCCTTTGCTGTAAACAAAGTTGCTCAATTCATGCATAACCCTTTAGAAGATCACTGAGCTGCAGCTAAAATGATATTACGTTATGTGGATGGCACTATACATCATGGCCTTCAATTTTACAAACACCCACCAACTCAAATACATGCCTATAGCGACTCCGACTGGGCTGGCAATGTAGATGATCGACGATCTACTTCTGGCTTCTGTGTGTACTTAGGTCGCAATTTGGTTTCTTGGTGTGCCAAGAAACAACCAACAGTTTCTCAATCTAGTATAGAGGCTGAATACCGGAGTTTAGCTCTTGCTTGTACCGAAGTCATTGGGCTCGAATATCTTCTCAAAGAAATGCAGATTCCTTCTACTACCATTCCTACCCTTTGGTGTATTGGGGCCACATTTCTAGCTTCCAATTCGATGTTTCATGCTCGAACGAAGCACATCAAGATTAATTACCATTTCGTACAAGAAATGATTACTTCAAAACTTCTCAAAGTTTCTTTTTGTTGTTCAGATGATCAATTAGCCGATGCACTTACCAAGCCTTTACCACTTCCAAGATTTTTACATCTTCGAAACAAGCTCAATGTGGTTCTCACCACATTGGCTTGAGGGGGTGTGTTGGATAACATACCATGTTACAAATAATCAGGACAGTGACAGTTTGTCACAGAAGATCAGGGACAGTTAGTTAGAGGACTTCATGTATCTAGACACTCAATATATATAGGATACTTATAAATACTTGTGATGAGCAATGTAACAGAACTCAATTCAATCAATATACAACATTTCATTTTCTCGTTTCTTGTTCTCAGTCCCTTCTCTCTGCTTTTACTGATTCAAACGATCCTACCGTCCATACAATAATTTCTAATTTTCTATCATCCACTTCGTCGTCATCCCGTTCACAGTTTTCTTTTCCTTCACACCTTGACCAAAAAGGATCGCTATTTACAACGTCCGTCTCTCTCTCTCTCTCTCTCTCTTCCTTTGTCGTCTGTATCTAATTCCGCTGTGTCTGTGTGTTTCTGTGCTTCGTTCGATCTTATGGGTGACTTAGAGCACCAACCCCTACTGGAGGTTCCTTTTTCTGTTTTCTAATTTCGATCTAATATTTAGCTTTTTTTTAGATATATTTCGACAAGGCTCTACCTCAGTCGAATTGGTTCTCTGATATGTGATTATTGTTATTCAGTTAATTCCGAACAAATTGAATTAGCGCTATTCAGTCTAAATTTTTTGTATTCAATTAATTTCGAAGAAATTGAATTACTCCTTTTCAGTCTAATTGTACTAAAGGACTTTGAATCAGCATGCTAACTGGGTAGTATAACCACAGAAATTAATTTTGTCGATGATGCTATATTTTACCTGAGAAAGAATTTATGAAGTTCCGCATCAACTTTTACCTAATAAAGGAGGCTTGTTGAACACTCCACTTCTTTTTTAACATTTGAAAGATGTTGGATGTTGATGTCTTTCGTTTCGCACATATATTAGTTAGATATAGTTCTCAAATTGTTCTGTGCAACTACATTGATCCGTAATCTGTTGATGTCAAGAAATCAGAATCTTTTTTTACTTGATCCCAATTCCCAGTTGATCGAGAAATAAATTGCTTCTATCCATATCTCTAATTAGTTTGTTTTTGCTATTATTCATAGGTTGTGAACAATGAAGGGTTCACTGGGGATGGATCTGTTGATATCAAGGGAAACCCTGTCAAGAAACAAGGCACTGGCAACTGGAGAGCTTGTCCTTTTATTTTAGGTACTAATGAAAAGTTTCTGTCTGTATCTTATGCATGTTTTATGTACATCATGGCTACCACTAAGAAGAGTTAAAACTATCATAATAGAAATAACAATGATAATGGTAACCAGTATTGTTCTAATAAATTAAAACAGGAAATGAGTGCTGTGAGCGTTTGGCGTACTATGGCATATCAACAAACCTTGTAACTTATCTTACAAGAAAACTGCATCAAGGAAATGCAGCTGCTGCAAGTAATGTCACCTCATGGGCAGGGACTTGCTATTTGACCCCACTTATAGGCGCAATATTTGCTGATGCCTACTGGGGTCGGTACTGGACAATTGCTGTTTTCTCTACTATATACTTTATTGTAAGTTACTCTCTTCCTTGATATAAATAATGCACTTCAAAAGTTTTGGGCTTCATACTTTGTCTATTTTGAATCACTGATCTTGCTAGGATTATGAAACTGAAGGTTTATGGATTATGCCAATATCCAATTATTTCTTATTTAATGCCAGTATAGTTCATCTGAGACTTCTACTAGCCTAAAATTATGATTTGGAATATAGATTGTTCCCCAGTTCTCAAACCTTATGGCATTTGTGTTTAGATTCTCTTATATTAATTGGATTTCTTATGCAACAAATTTGCTTACTAATCAGCAAACAGATGTATCTAGTGTGGCCATAATAATACTCCTGTAAGATGATTTGGCACTGGTTCTCCTTCCATTTCATATTCTTTTACTTAGTTATATGGTACTTTAGGACATCTTCAAGCAATACAGTCTGCAATATAATGTTCTTCATTTAACTGCCATGCTTGGCTGATACAGGGAATGGGCACACTAACCCTCTCTGCATCAGTACCCATATTCAAACCTCCACCATGTGATGAATCTGTCTGCCCTGAAGCAAGCCCAGCCCAATATGGTGTCTTCTTCCTGGGTCTTTACCTAATTGCACTTGGTACGGGTGGCATCAAACCGTGTGTCTCCTCATTTGGTGCCGATCAATTTGATGACACCGACCCTGCTGAGCGGGTCCAGAAAGGATCCTTCTTCAACTGGTTTTATTTCTCCATTAACATCGGTGCTCTTATTTCTAGTAGCTTCTTGGTTTGGGTACAGGATAATTGGGGTTGGGGTTTAGGATTTGTTATACCAACTGTTTTCATGGGTCTGGCAATTATAAGTTTCTTCACTGGTACGCCATTGTACCGATTTCAGAAACCAGGCGGGAGTCCTTTGGTCAGAGTTTGTCAGGTGGTGGCAGCATCAGTTGGGAAGTGGAGTGTGGAAGTACCATCTGATAGTTCGCAACTGTATGAGGTGGAGAAGGGGTCCGCCATTGAAGGAAGCCGGAAATTGGAACATAGTGATGAGCTTAGGTACAACTTTATATGTAAAGGCTTCTGATTATCCCTATTATGTTTTTTTATCTTTTGCAAATCAACACATAATTTTGTGATATTTGCACTAATTCAACCTTTTCTGAAATTGGCAGTCCCTAACGTTTATAAACCTTGCAAACATATTGGAAAATTGAAATGGCTGTCATGAAGAAATGACTAAATTCCTAGAGTTTTGAATGTTAGCATAACCAATTTGTTTTAATCAACTAGCAGAATATAAACATCTCAATTTTCTTACCGTTACGCTTCAGTTATGAGACTTGTTGTTAAAAAGAAAGACTTATCTCAGAGATTGTGGAAAATTATTACCATTAGCGTAATACATCTTTCCATACTTATTACTGTCTGGAAGTTTTCTGGGAAATAACTAATAGAAGATGGGTGCGCTCTTTATAAATTCCATAAAGCTTGAGCTTTGTAACCTCAATCTTGGACAGGTTTCTCGACAAAGCGGCTACAATAACTGAAGCTGAAAAGAAAGGGACAGACTTGTATAACCCATGGAGACTTGTAACAGTGACCCAAGTTGAAGAACTAAAGATACTTGTTCGAATGTTCCCTGTCTGGGCCACAACAATAGTCTTCTCGGCTGTGCATGCACAGATGTCAACTATGTTTGTTGAGCAAGGCACAGTTCTTGACACAACTGTGGGATCATTCAAGATACCTCCTGCTTCCCTCTCCACCTTTGATGTGGTGAGTGTGATTGTATGGGTCCCACTTTATGACAGCATTCTGGTACCCCTTGTGAGGAGGTTTACAGGGAAGGAGAGGGGGTTTACTGCGCTCCAGAGAATGGGAATTGGATTGTTTATTTCGATCTTGGCCATGACAGCTGCAGCCTCCCTTGAGATTTGGAGGTTAGCAATTGCAAAGCAGGATGGGTTGATTGATAAGCCGGTTGCGGTGCCACTCAGTATTTTGTGGCAGGTGAGTATTTGGTACCCTACTCTGTTTTTTTTTTAAAAATAGCATGTCCCAAGCCAGGAAAAGGAGGGTTGTATTAGGTTTGGTGAGCCAATCTAAAACTTCATCCATTCTCAATTGGGTTTCATTTCTAGCCTACCCCAACTTGTTTTGGACTAAAGGCTTTCTTGTTGTTGTTGTGAGTATTTAGTATCCCTTCTTCATTTCTTATAATAATAATGGAAAGTTACATACAAATCCCAGGATTACTTGGAATTAATAATGATCAACTAACTGAACAATTACAGAGTTTATGTCCCATTCTTAAAAGGGAGTTAACATTGTGGGTTTTTAACTGCATTTCTTTGTTTAGCAATTCTTCTATTTGTTTTTCTTTTTCAATTTACTTGGACTGTTAATGTTAAATACAACAGAAGATGCAAATCATCATGACCCTCATCTATTTGTGGGGTTTATCGAGTCTAAACTTTTTTTTACTGACAAACTAAGACCAGTGAGTGATAAAACAAAATGTTCTTGATTTATGAGAGCTACTGCACAAATTGCACCTGTACATTTTTCATACAATATTTGTTATGTGAAAAGTTGAGATTGCATTTTTTTATAGAATACTAAACGTGGTAAAATTAGAAATAACAATTGCGCTTCTTTGTAAGTAATTTAATATTAATGTGCCACTACACACTTTTTTCTTTTTACTCTGAAAAGTGATTCTAAACACCTTTTCTCACACAGATTCCTCAGTACTTCCTGATGGGTGCGGCAGAGGTATTTACCTTCATTGGTAAACTCGAATTTTTCTATGACCAATCACCAGATGCCATGCGGAGTCTCTGCAGTGCATTGTCCCTCCTAACCAATGCACTTGGCAATTACTTGAGTTCATTTATTCTAACCTTGGTAACATACTTCACCACTAAAGGTGGAAATCCCGGTTGGATCCCTGATAATCTGAATCAGGGGCATCTTGATTATTTCTTCTGGCTCCTGGCAGGATTAAGCTTTGCTAATCTCTTGGTTTATTCTCTTTGCGCATCCAAGTATACCAGCAAGAAGGCTGCTTGATCAAGGAAGGCAGCCTTGGAAATGTTTGTACATATTGTGTATTCACAATATATTTTCTCATTTGTTTAATGTGCATTGTAACATGTATTGTAACGCATCTCACTGTTTTTTAATGTTTAATGTGCATTTACAATATTTTCTCATTTGTTATGCTCCCAATTTGGACTGATGATTTTAGAGCTCAATTCAACTATCAGATTGTGTCTTAAACATATATGTTTATACTTTTGAGCTATGCTTTTGATAGAGAGATCAAATATAATTCACAAAACATATGATTCATTTAATTGAACAATAAATCATACATTTTGTTACATGATTCTTCCTCAACATAATAATCAAATATAATCAAACATGAAGGGAGTATCATAACTCTCTACTCAATTGGTTTGATTACATTTGTGTTAGGAACATCAACTGGCTTCAAATACTTTCCTCTCTTAAATCTACAATAGTGTTATTTATGTCCAATTTTTTTTACAAAATGAACAAACGATGGACTTGGAGGTAATGTTACTATGATAATAGTCATTTTGGTCTTCATGTCTCTGATAGTTCATTCTTGGCCTAGATTTCTTACCATAACCATTTGGCACATTTCTAAGGTAATAATTGGGTTGGAAAATATCATTGAATCCTTTTTTTTTATTTGGATACTGAATTTCTTGTGTTCGTTCAACACGCGAAATCTACTATATCTATCTCTAACATATAGTCTTGGTAATCACATGATCATTACTAGCTCTAGGTCTCATATTCACAATTCTAGAGTTAGAGTTGTTGATTCTCAATCTCTTGGTGTACCTTTTATTGTATATAAAGGCATGGTTTTGAGCCTTCTTTTCAAAAGTTGGGATTATGTTCAACAGTTCGGATCGGTCGTTGGAATTTTTAAATTGGAGATACGATGTAAAGCATTAGAAGTTTGGTACTCCATGAAACACCCTAGCCTTTATATATATACTGTGCAGGGTGTAAACGAGCCGAGCTCGAGCGAGCTGGGGCGAACTCGAACTCGGCTCATTTGTTAACGAGCTGGCTCGGCTCGTTTGTTAACGAGTCACGAGCTGAAACTCTCAACTCGAGCTCGGCTCATTAAGGCTCGAGCTGGCTCGTTTGGCTCGTTTGTAGCTTGTTTGCAAGAAAAAAAATGATAAAATAATTAAAAAAACATAATAAAATTATAAAATCATGAAAATTCTCTATGGTAATGATCTATTTAGAGATGATGGTAATCAATTCGACGGTCCGGATTAACTCGTTAAGGTCTCGATACTTAAACGAGCCGAGCTTGTCACAGCTCGAGATCGGCTCGTTTACTAACGAGCTGGCTCGGCTCGGCTCGTTAACACTCGAGCTGTTAACGAACGAGTTGTTAGCGAGCCAAACACGAGCGAGTCACGAGTAACGAGTATTTTGTGCAGCCCTAACTGTGCTTGTATCTCGAGATGTTAGTACGAAGAATATTTCCAACGATTTTGATCGGTCATTTGCAGTTTGTATCTCGAGATAGGAGCCTAAAATATATGACTGCTGGTGCTTTATAAAGTATTTTAACCTAACTCTCTCTCTCTCTCTCTATATATATAGAGAGAGAGAGATAGGCTAGGGTGCTCCATGGAGCACCAAACCCCTAATGCTCCACATCGTATCTCCAATTTAAAAATTCCAACGACCGATCCGAACCGTTGAACATGATCTACATATTGAAATCTACTTGAAGATTGAATTTTACATTTTTTTTTGGAATTTTTTTTGCTATTTTTTAAAGAGGTAGGAAAATTGCAACTTTTGTTAGTCCAGAAACCGTTTGATTAGCAACGTTTCTACCTCTTTAAAAAAATAGCAAAAAAAATTCAAAAAATTGTAAAATTCAATCTCCAAGTAGATTTCAATATGTAGATCATGTTCAACGGTTGGGATCGGTCGTTGGAATTTTCAAATTGGATATAACGAATGTGGAGCACGAGTGATTTGGTGCTTCTTGAAGCACCCTAGCCCCCCCCTCTCTCTCTCTCTCTATATATATATATATATATATATATAGAATTGTGTTACTGTGCATCGCAATGCAAAACAAGCTGTGCAGCGGCCTTTTTAAACCATCTGATCTTGCTTTAAGGATTGCGCCTGACGATCTTTTGAGGAGCGAAAATTTAACTACTGGAGAGCTCCATTTTATTTTCGATATTGGAAATCAAAGTCGTTCCCTCTTCTTCTTTCCGGAAAGAATGATTCGTCATCTCCTTCTTTCTGAAACCCTAGAGAAACAAATCTAGTTCGTCGATCTCACTTTCGTCTCATTGAAATACGAAGTATGATTCTTCGGTGCTTCGAAATCTCCCCATAGATATTTCATTTGCTCATCTTGGATGTGCTTTGTCTCATTTTCTCATTTTTTTACTGCTGTATTTGTTTTCTAATTTGGGGGAGGGTGATATTTACTGATTTTGTCCAATCGAAAGAGAGCAGTTAATGATTAGAGAAAGAATCAGGTCTAGGATTTCATCTGCGTTCCCCTCGCTGCCACG
The DNA here is from genome assembly GCA_964058865.1 of Eleocharis quinqueflora. Classification (NCBI taxonomy): domain Eukaryota; kingdom Viridiplantae; phylum Streptophyta; class Magnoliopsida; order Poales; family Cyperaceae; genus Eleocharis; species Eleocharis quinqueflora. The sequence continues at coordinate 84,210 of CAXKVX010002229.1, forward strand.
TAAGCTCGATCAGTTCGGCCTCACACTCTCACCCTTGACGCTGATTGTAGACCCTCTGGGATTTCAGCATGTAATGGTTCACATTTGTGGATTTCCAATACAATTTGTGCAAGATCACGTATTTAAATGCAATCGATGATTAATTGCCCATAATTGAAACATTGTTGCCATACCTTGTAGATCATAAGACTGTATTTAGCATGCGTCCCTTACATTTTCATTTCCTTTTTTGTTTTGGTTATCCAATTTTGCAGACAATTTTGTAGGCATTGACTCAAGCTATCTCGAGAATTGATGTGTTGAAGGCAGTAGCTCGTCTCAACGGAGCACTTCCACAAGCTCGTCTCATGTCTTGTACTCTTGTCAATACAATGTAGAGGCCCATATAGTTGCTACAGATGAAAGATAGCTATATGATTGGTTTTAGATCCTGATTTACTTTACAAAATAGCTCAAATAGTGGTTTTCTTATGCTATGTACATGGTGCTTTTTGTTTTGAACTTATGAAGGTTCCCAGTTTAATGTTTTATACTTCAGTAAAAAAATTAATCAATTCTTGTTGTATACTGTTTGCAGCATTGAAGATGAAATTTGCTACTTATTATTATTTTATTTTTTTGTCAGATTTATTTAGAAGGTTTTTGGTTAATTGCTGACAACAACGTCGATTATCAGATTGTTTGTTCTAGTTGTGGTATGTTAAGCGGGTTTGTATTGTATATGAATTAATGTAGTGTCGTGATGTATTATGATTTGGTGACTTGTGAGTTGTTTGTTGTTATGAACAAGTATCAAGTGTTATGTTATTATGTATCGTGATTCTCCTTATTTCTCCCATATTCTTGCATTTTTGTTAAAAAGAAACATGTGATTTGAACTCTTCCACTATCCCATTATCTGATGTAACAATACCAATTCTTGATCGACACAATGAGAACTAAGAGGTACTAAACATTTCATATCACAAACAAATGTGAACAAAGAAATTCACTAAGCTCTTAAGTAGTGCTGTCAACAAGTTATATTAACAGAAGTGCGCAAAACAGTAGGATTCCATGTTCCTGAAAGAAAAAAAGATACAAGGATCTCATTCACATCAAAAACATGAAAATAAGTTCACACAAAAAAACCTAGCAGCATTCAGTATAACTATATATAAGAAAACATAAAAAAATTTATATATAACTATGAATCTGTCATCTGTCATCTCATTGTCAAAATTGTGATCGGTATTTGTTTTTAGTACAGCTATCACTAGCTTACAATCCATCACCTAAACTACACTGTCTTCTCTCCATAGCATCTATTTTTCTGCTTCACTTGGCTCATCTTTTCTTCTAGCTGTAGAAAGAAAATATCTCAAAATTGTGACATTTCGCCTTAGAATTTTGTTTAGTATGCAAAAATTCTTTTGTATTAGACTTTTAATGCTTTTCATCTAAAGAAACACTAAAAGCTGATGGATAAAGCAAATGATGTAGATATCAGTTTTTTTCCTATGCAAGGATTAAAGAAAAAAATACCTTGTTAATGGTTCAAATAGGATAAAGCAAGCTGATCAGTATATATTGTGCATTAAACTCCCACATTATTTTCTTGAAAGCATGTAAAAACACACAAAGTGAAGACAAAAGCATGTCAAGACACACAAAAAATCAGAGATTAATTTAATATAATTGAGATGTTTATTTGAGGTCACAAAGATCTTAATTATATATCGAAATTATCACTTATAGGTTAGATCCACTACCAGTATGTGCCCAACGAAGTTGAAACTTCTTATTTCTAAACCAAGCATATACAAACAGCTACTTACTTCAACATGATGGCCTCCATTTGTCGATTTCAGTTTTGTATAGCAACCTACAATTTAATAAAATAACAGTCAATGGCAATTGAAAAAGCAAATGATAAATATTAGTTCCTTTTTATGAAAAAATCAAAGAAAAGGACCTTACTGATGGTACAAATAGAATCACAAGTTGATCAGTATAGGACCTTGAATAAACTTTTTTTCTTTTCTGACACCAAAAATAATTAAACTACTAATTAAAGAATGAGAAACAAAAGATAAGAAAGGAATTTCTATGCCATATGTTATAAGGTCGCTACAGTGCTAGAAGGGGAGAAGGGGATACCTTCGTCGGCGAAATTTAGTTGGACTGCTCTCATGAAAGGGCTCTTGGGATTAGTGAAGGAAGAGCGGCGTAGGAGGCGTCTCAAGGTCTCCGGAGATTCGCGATGGAGGAGGGGAGGAGGGGTGGAGGACACGAAGGAAGAGAGGCGGAGGAGACGGTTCACGAGGTGGTTTCCATTTCTTTTTTTTCCAATATTGAAAATAAAATGGAACTCTCCGGTGGTTAACAGCAGATAGAGGCTAATTGGTGATGCCCACTTTCTTGACTTCACCTAATTAATTTGAAAGCAACTCGGAAGTTTGAAAGGGACATAAGATCGACAATTCCACTACCAGCAAGGCAGCAAATGTGGATTTCTCTTCTTGATTAATTAATTACCCCGCTTAATTAATTAAATGAGCCAATCAGACAAACAATGGTTACCAACTTTTGCCTTCAACAAACAAAGTCATTGTCAAGCCCTATCTAGTGTAGTGGTGATACATAAGATCTTCACGGCGAGGTCTGAGGTTTAAGCCCGTCATGGACTATTTTCAGGGGGGTTTCAAGTTTATTTTCTGTTTTGTTTGTACGTGTGTGTTGTAAGCCTACCGACAATGAATAAAAAAAAACAAACAAAGTCATTGTATAGCTAAAGTCTTTGCAATAACAAATAAGGGACGGAAGATATTTAATTTGTAATTAATTCATTGGAAATAGTCAGACTAATTTTAATATTGTAGAAATATGAGCCATCAATACGGTATGTACATGGATTTTTTGACATTAGTCACACACACAATTAAAAATAAAACAAGAAGAAAAACAGAGGGGATCACTTGACAATGAAATTTCAAATTGATTGATAAAAATCTTAAAAATAAAAAAGGAAAGCTTATAGGCACATTCTAAAATTTATAAATTAGTTATGTCTTAAATTTATTGTGATTTGAGTGTCATTTCATCTACTATATCATTGTTGCACATTTGGGTACTATGGACTCCACAGTGCAAATGAACAGTAAGAATAACAGTGTTTTCACTGTACAATAGTAAAACAAACCGGATGTTGCTTTCCTTTCATGCGTGAGCGCGATCCGTCGCTAGTACTCATTCATTGTCCATTAATTATTAACCTTTACACATCAAATTTGACGAAACATGATAATATTTGACGAAACATGATACGATACTAAAATCACATCAAATTTAAAACCCAACTAACCGAATAGAATAGTGTGATTTTAGAAAATATGGATTGCAGTTAGCAACTGCATCGTAGTATTTGTAAAATTTTTGTTTTTTTATTTTCTTATATATTTAATTTTATATAATAATTTTATTATTAAAAAAATTCGGCACAACTAATCTATAGGCTCAAAAATATATTTATGAACTTTTTTATTTTTTACAAGTTATGTAAAATTTTATTATCAAAATAAACTATTGTCAAGTAATCTCTCTTCTTTTAGGGGTCTGTTTTGCAAATCAATGAATAGCACTAGATGAGTGGCAGAATAGCGGTAAGAATAGAATAGTGTGATTTTGGAATAGTGGTAGAAGAGTGTATTCTTGACTATTCGGAAAAGCGAAATTATCGTTTGGCAAGTGTCAATTAGAATAGTAGAAATGTTGATAATTATGATAATAGTAATAATGATGATATAATATAATAATAATAAATTAAATAATATAATAAATTAATAATAATATGCATTATTTCTAAAATAAATAATAATAATATTGATGATAATAATAATAATATAATAATAATAACAATAATAATGACTAATAACATAATAGTAATAATGATAATATAAGAAAAGTATAATAATAATAATAAAATACTAAGTAACGATACAATATAATATAAAAATAGTAATAATGATAATAATAATAATAATAATAATTAAGTATATAATACAATAAAATATTATTAATTAAATATAATACAAAATAATCAAATAATAATGATAATATAGTAATACTAATAACAATAACGGAAAAATATAATAATATACATTATTTTGAAATAATAAAAGTGGTGTTATATCGAAATAGTCTATTTTATCTCTATTTTACTCTTTGTTTGACAAAATCATACTATTGAAATAAGACTATTTCCGTATTTCGTCCAAAAGTGGTGTTGTCAAAATTACCTTTGAAAATTAGAATTATGTACGGATATCCATGTCCATTACATTAGCAATTTGTTGAAGTTTGAAATGTATGTTTTGGGGTTTGAGAGTTGGTAGGATTTTTCGTAACACTCCTTGATTTGCTCCTCAAAGAATGAGACAATTTGAAATAAGACTACCATTGTTAAAATATATTATTTGGCGATTTGAAAAGAAGGCTAACACTCTCTAGATGACTTAGTGCAGATAACTCCAATATATCTTCTGAAAATCACGGTACATAAAAATTAAAAACAATCGAATTTTGTTTTCCTCTAGAAACCTTTACTTAATCTCGTCGGTGGTGCAAGTAGTACAATATTCTTTGCAGTATTTAATATTATTACAAGAGTCGTATTTATTATTATAAGAGTCGTATAATTTTCTCTGTAGTAATTTATTACTAAAAGAGTCGTATGAATTACTACAGAGGAAGCAATCATGTAAATTTAATACTAAGTATATCAATAAGATGTAATCACAGTCATGCTATGATAGTAATCACACTTAGGAGTGTTAATGATTGGGTCGGATCAGATCGATATTATTTTATTATTTTTTATGGACTAAAATGAGAAAAAACCATATTTTTATTATTTATTTTTCAACTTAAAATGAGAGAAAACCAAGCTTATATTTTCACAAATACAAGGCCTACAGAATTATCCTAAAACATCAATAAATTGATTGCATTTCTTTTTAGAAGCACATCAATGAAATTAAGAAGCATTATTCAGCATAATAATATTTAACAACATTTTTAGTATAGCTTGTGGAAATAAGAGCAGAATATTTTCACAATTTTGTTTTATGACAAGTTTTTTTGTCTGCAATTACAAATTAAATATTAGCAATTCTTTATGAATGGGAACTAAATGGTAATGCATAATTTCATGGTACTAATTATAATCATAAATAAAGGAGATGTATTTGACTAGGTCAAATGACTTAATTTAATATGAAACTGTAATAAAAATGAGCAATATAATTTTATTTTTCAACTTAAAATGACTTAATTTAATATGCATATTTGGATGTACAATGATAAAAAATTTAAGTAGCATTTATAGATAATTTAAATGTTTTTTCTTTTGGTTTTGTTCCACTGGGAAGTAGTTTCCTGTTTGTTCCATTTCACAAAAGAAATTGCTGGATATTCATGTTGTCAGATCGTTGTTGACTTAACTAAACTAAAAAAAAAATCCCTTTCAGTCTTCATTACATACTCTCCAAGTACTATAATACTTTTTTACCATTTGTCATTTGATATTGACTTCCATCCAGAGGCGGATACAGGATTCTCGTCAGGGGTTCAAGATTTACGAGATTTTTTTTCAGGAGTTCGAAATGATGATTAGTCTTAAGAAAAATTTATCTTATATGGTCTTTGTAAAAAATTTCAAAATATATGATTATTTTTGGAAAAAAAACATGATATATATGATCATTTTGTTTATTTTTTTCTGAGAGTCAGTTGCATCCCTGATTTCACGTGACTCTGTCACTGCTTCCATCTATATCGAACCGCGAGCAATATAATTTCAGCAGTAATGCACTAATATATTATAATTTGTATTATCTCCATAAATAAATCTATAGTATTGGTCTATTGGACGACACAATTGACCATTTCTCTTAACGAAAAAGTATACCAGTATGTATGTATGACCATACAAAATAAGAAGCTTCTGTTTCATGCATCAATCAATGATTGTGTCGAATTGTACATTGTGCAATGTGCATCTCATGCCAAATGTTTGTTAAGCCCTTTATGTTTTTTTCCCTATAAATATTGCTCTTTGAAACGCTTTCCACACAACCTTTTATTGTTACAATTCATATCCAATATTTCTTCAAGAAAAGCACCATGTCTTTGAGCTCTCTTTTACTAGTCTTTGGAATATTTTCCTTGGCTTTGCTTTGCCAAGGTTCTCAAGCTCAGCTTAGCTCCACCTTCTATGACAGCACTTGCTCGAATGTGTCGAGTATTGTTACCGGCATAATTCAACAGGCGCAACAGTCTGATTCACGCATTGTAGCGAGTCTCACTCGCCTCTTTTTCCATGATTGTTTTGTTGATGTAATGACCTACATTTCCATTATGCATATCTTGACTTTTGTTTGCATCCATGTACTTTGCTTCGGAATGAAAGATCAACTTAATATGTTTGAAATTAACTTTGTATTTCCTCCTTGTAAACTATGTTAGGGTTGCGACGGGTCTGTTTTGCTAGACGACAGTGCTTCCATTAACAGTGAGAAGAATGCACGCCCAAACAATGGTTCAATTCGCGGTTTTGACGTGATTGATAACATCAAGACTGCTGTCGACAATGCCTGCCCTGGAGTCGTCTCTTGTGCCGATATCCTTGCACTTGCTGCTGAAATATCTGTGAACCTAGTGAGTTCCTTTTTTCTCTAGATAAACTTTTAACTTCTCAACATCCTATTTTTGTCCACAGAAATCGTCCCATAAGCAATTATGCAAAGAACCTGCAAATAACTATACATAAAAATGTTGTCCCATAAGGAATTATGCAAAGAACCTGGAAATAACTATACATAAAAATGTTGTCCAGCTCAGCGAATTCCGAACTAAAAGGATGTCAATTGTTTCAGGCCGGTGGACCGTCGTGGGCAGTGCTTCTTGGAAGAAGAGATAGCACAACAGCGAACTTGAACGGTGCCAATACTGGTCTGCCAAGTCCATTTGATGACCTAAGCACTCTCCAGACAAAGTTTTCAAACGTCGGCCTTGATGACAACGATCTCGCGACATTATCAGGTTAAATTTGTTTCTTCTCAACCTATTTGGCCTAATATCCAGACTTCAAGACTTGATCAAGGCACATGTACCAGCAGGCGGCAGCAGACAATTAACCTTAAGAAAAAATGAGATTAAAATTTAATATAGATATATACATGAATGGATGAATCTGGAAAATCAAAACAAGATTACAGGCTTAAATTTGACTTGGGTCTAATTTGACTTCCAAAATCAGTAGTATTCTAGCATTTTGAATTACAAATTCTGATTCTGAAATATCATTTACAGGGGCTCATACATTTGGGAAAGCACAATGCCAATTCTTCTCCAACCGGCTTTATAACTTCAGTGGGACCGGCAGCCCCGACCCGAGCCTTAGCTCATCTTACCTAGCCACACTACAGCAGAACTGTCCCCAAAACGGAGACGGTACCGTGCTGAACGACCTGGACCCCACCACGCCAACTACCTTTGATAATAACTACTATGTAAACCTCCAAAACAACAAAGGCCTCTTGCAAACTGACCAGGAGCTGCTCTCTACATCCGGAGCTTCGACTGCGTCAACTGTGAACAGCTTTGCAAGTAGTCAGAGCAGTTTCTTTACGAGCTTTGCACAATCAATGATAAATATGGGGAATATTAGCCCCCTGACTGGTACAAATGGTGAGATCAGGAGCAATTGCAGGAAAGTGAATGGGAGTTAGTTCTCTGTCAGGGAGAAAATTAAATGTGGATTATTATACTGTACATGTTTAATTCAAAGGAAGCTTTGTTTTAACTGTGGTTCTTGTTAGTGAATTGCTTATGGTTTTGTTAAAGAAATTCGCTGCGGAAATTAAACAATTGAGTAGATGAACTTTGTGTATTTCGACATTATTCAATAATGTACTTAAATTTTATGCCAAAAGGCCCACTAATTGCAAAAAAAAACTAAATTATAATTTCTCTAAGAATATTACTGATCTCAATATTTAAAACTTATTGTTGCTATTGCCGGGATTGTAAAATAGATTCAATTATCATATCTAATGAGAGCTTGCTTATTAACGCAATTGAACAAAAAAAATGTATTATTTCAAAACGCCGTCAGTTTTAGCAATTATCTCCCATTACTTTCTAACGATGTCGGCAATTTTTCTGCTACCTCAGTTTGTGAGATGATCAATGTTTTAGTGATTGTATGATGAATGATCAATTAAATTTCAATTTGATTCAAATTTGATACGTGCTAGTCGAGATAAAAGCAGATGTGCATTAATAATTTAATATTTCATGAAAAAATTAGATATTGTTAGTGGTTAAGAGTAATGATTTCTCAAAGAGAAGTCGTAAGTTCGAAATACAGTTCTGAAGGACTTTACAAAATTTGAATTAGATTTGGAGCAAATATTTCACTTCTTAAAAAAACGCATATTATGAATATACTATTTGCATAATTGTAACAAATATTATTTTTTTTATTTTTAGTTTTTCTCTTCGTCGAAATATTCTTATATTCTATGTATGTTAATCTACTTTATTATATACTGTGAATATCAAATAATATATGATAGCAATTAATTATATCATTCTATTTTAATATATGCAAGTTTGTATTAATTTTTATTGATTACTGCATTAAGTGTATTTCTCAATTATTCATTCTACATTTGTATTCGATTAGAATTTCAGATGCGTACTTTGTTTATATGGACCTAAGTATTTTATTTCTTATGTTAGTAAAAAAATCACATTTATTAAACATGAAGGGATAGATTCTATTTTCTACGGAAAAAATGATCGGGAAAGTTTTAATTTATAGAAATAAAAATAAATTAATAAATGATCATCAATATAGTATAAAAAGGGTAATAATTGGGAGGGATGTAGGCTGGTCAATGATCAATCGTTTAATCGTTTTTCGTTTCATTCGTGACAAATGAAACGATTATGATCAAAGAAATTCATTTGTTTAAATAACGAAACGGTTAACGAAAACATATTGTTTCGTGATCGTTTGTTTTGTAGTTTCGTTTGTGACTGTGTATTGTTAGAATTATTTTGATTTCAGAGAAAAACGTTATGCTGAGAGAATGTGATGAGAGATGAGATGAATTATTGCTCGAATGAGGATATGAATGATTTGATTTTGATATATGATTAGAATCGTTCACCACCAGTTTCTAGTTTGTTTTAGTGTGATGAGAGAGGAGATGAATGAAGAGCAAAGAGAATTAGTTTAATCGTTCTATTTCATTTTGATCGTTTTAATTGTTTTCTTTAACGAAACAAAATTTCTTAATCGTTTATTAAACAAAACGATTAACGAAACTACTCTCTTTCGTGATTGTTACGCACGTTAGACAGGTCTAGAGGATGCGCAGGGGAGTCGTCTAGCAACACATTAACAATGGAGGATAAAATCGTCCAGCAATTTGACATAACTCAAGTTGTGTTAATAAAAGATTTAATGGTGTCAATATCATTGCTCCTACAAAGGCCCTTCAATTCCGGCATCGTAATTGAAAGAAACTTGTCAAATTAAAAAGTAGCTTTACATTCTTAAAATTAGATGTATACAACAGTTCAGAAAGCGATTTCAATTGGTTTGCAGGTGGAACTACATGCTCTAGGATTGAGATCCCCTACTTTTTTTCTTTTTTTTAATATGGACCGTTAATTTATAATGAATGGATCAGATCAATATTAAAAAATTCTCCTGAATTCCACCAATGACGGTCCGTCCGTTTTTAATCCGACGGTCCATAAATGAATAATAGAACCCTCCTTTTCCCGAAATAATAGCAGATTCGGACCCCATGCTCTAATACCAATTTTATAGCTATCAGTTACCATTTGAAACATCAATCACAGCACAAAATCAACATCAGTGCGAACACCAGGGCATCAATGAAAAAGATTAAAAAAATGCCGTGAGTGAATATGTATATATCCAAAAATATGTGACAAAAATAGAATGGTCTTCTAAAGGCAGTAACAGAATAAATTATTGGCAAACAGACCATACAAACTAATAAAACCTATTGTAAAAATTGAAGGATAAAGATTGATCATGTACTGCAATGGACTAAGATATTCACCCTCCTGTTCTAAATTGACTACTGGACTCTTCTTTAGATCATCTTCTCACCAAACCAACATCAAATCTGCACAAAATGTTGTAAAAAGGAACTGCTGAGGTCAATAATAATCACTCACATAATTAAAAGCTAAAAGTATCAGATAGCATTCTCCTGATATGATGAATCTTGAATCCTGATTTAATCTAGCAACAGCAAGGATTCTACCATATGCTGCCAGTGCACACTGGTAAACTGCTATTTATATTCAGGTTCACTTCTAATTTTCAATTAGAGTTTATCTGGCTAAACTAGGGCATCATAATCAGATCAGTTGACCAAAAAGAACTAAGCTTGTTTATTTCGTGCTGCTAAACTAACTTGCATTGAATCAAATTGTTTGGATTCATCAATAGACTAGCCAAACTAAGAAGACAAGAATATGTTATGCAATTGAATATTAGAAAGTTATACATCCTAACAGTACTTGAGCAAATGCAATATCACAATCATCAATTTGAGCTCTAAACTTTTAGGTTTGTAAAAGCTAGGGTCATCAAGAAGAGAATCTGCACAACCACGCGTCATGCCAAAATTCATTAACCTCGTGATTGACCATACAACATAACTAAGACCAGTAGTAGAACCCTACAAACTTCTAGAACATCTAAATATCACAAACAGTAATGTGGTAAAACAAGACCTTCCTATTCAGAAACTTGACCAAATACCAAATTTTGCATCAATTATAATAAGGAAAACCCATATAACATCGTTGGTGGTTGCCTAATTCTTATGATATCCTATTAGAACAGATTAATACAGTAACAGCCAAAAAGGAGAAAGTATGTGCAATATCATACCACAAATTATTATAGCACAAATCAAGATCTCATTAGTTCATCTTCTGATCTGGCATGGGGAATAGCCCTCCTGCTCCAGCAGCCCCTCTAGGAGGAGCAAACCCCAAATACTTTTGCAAATTGGTCCTGATACTGATCGAACAAAGAAAGTACAAAAACACCATAGAGCAATCCGTCCAATCAGTCCCATGCAAACCTCTGTGGCTCATTTTTCTCACAAAAGGTATCGGCTCAAACGGTAATTTCGCAACCACTTTCCCTTCGAACATGGAATTCAAGAGCCCAAACACCACAATCAAGACACCCGCAACAACTCCTCCAGATTTGAATTTCGCAAAAGACAGATCGCGGGTCGACTCCTTGAGAGAGGTCTCGACCCGATCCAGTTTCTTCGAGTTGGGAGCGGACTTGTTGGAAGGCGATTTAAGCAAATCGAGTTTCTTTGACGCGCGATCGATGGATTGACGGAGGGATTTGTAGGAGGAGGTGCGATAGATCAAAAGCCATGAAATGCCTTCGCATAGGAGTGCCGTAGCGAACGAGATGGAGATCACCGCCAATGCATCGGCGTACTTCAGCGAAAACGCCATTAGAGAGAGAGAGAGAGGAAGGGGAGAGAAGAGACGTGAGATGAGGGGCTAGTTTTCTTCCTATTAAATGGACTAAAAATGAGGGTTTGTGTCTATTTTGTGCCACTGCCACAAATACACCCGCTATGTTCTAGGGTAAGGTCAACGGGTACGCTCCTACACTCCTTTGTTGAGCAGATTTTTTTTTTTAATTAAGAAAATAATACTGATAAAATTAGTCAAAAGATAAAGTTTTTAGATGGGATGACTAGATCGATAGATTGTCTACCGTGCAACAATTTTTTTGTGCAGCACGGTAGATTTTCTATCGTGCCACATTTTTTTCAAAAAAAAATGATACACGGGTATTTCTTTACCGTGTGGAAGAGAAGAGAAATTTTTTTGCATGTATGTTCATGTCTTAAAACATATTTATAGTAACGATCATAACTAGAATAAAAAGTTCGACATTTAATTTTGACCAATTTTTTTTTAAATTAGACAGATTCAGATTGATAATACGAAAACAGAAATGAATATATACTACAGTAGCCGCAAACTGAAAATAAAAGGACAAAATTATAACTAAATTGTCAGAATTTTTTGCTGCTCACGGTCACTACAGTAGTTGCTTATGGTCATTATTGTCAAAGATATGAACCCAGGGTTATAAATATTATTCTTTATTTTTTAGGTCAGTTATAAAAATATTTTAATTTGGTAGTGACGTTTATATTTTAATTTATGAGTTGGGTTGTATTTAGGTAAGTTTTTGTAACAATTTCAGTTGTGCTCGTCGAGACCGTAATTAAGTTTTTTTTATCGTCGCAAGTCATTGAGCTGTAGATATCCGAGTCTACTTCCACCGCGTCGAGTTTGATTTGTAATCGGAGGAATGTGCATATCAAATTTGGCTTCATCTTCAACTTATGTCTTAATTAATAATTTTTATCACGAGTTTGCATCAGACTCAATTTTGAAGCGCTCGTTTCTCCGATCGCAAATCAGACTCGACACGACGAAAGTAGACTCAGATATCTACAGCTCGATGACTTGCGACGATAAAAAAAAACTTAATTACAGTCCCGACGAGCGTAGCTGAAGTTTGTAGAAAAAAATGCTAATCATACTTAATATTTTTTGGAGCAACTTCAGTTGTGCTCGTTGGAATCGTAATTAGTTTTTTTTATCGTCGCAAGGTATCGAGTTGTAGATATTCGAGTCTACTTCCATCTTGTCAAGTCCAATTTGCGGTCGGAGGAATGTGCATCTAAAATTTAGCTCTATATTCAACTTAGGTCTTGATTAGTAATTTTTTATCATGAGTTTGCGTCGGAATCAATTTCGAATGGCTCGTTTCTCCGATTGCAAATCGGACTCGACGCGGTGGAAGTAGACTTGAATATCGGCAGCTCGGTGGCTTGCGACGACAAAAAAAAAATTAATTACGATCCTGACGAGCGCTGTCGAAGTTGTTATGAAAAATTACCTAAATATAATGTAATTCATGGATTAAATTAATAATATTTTTATTAATAAAAAATCAAAAGAGTGGGTTTGCGAAAAAAAAATCTATTGACACCGGCCTATTGGGTTTGCGAAAAAAAATTTGGTCGGTGTTATGGTCGATCTAATTTTAAAAAAAATTGTATTATCAATCTGAATCGGTCTAATTTAAAAAAAAATGGTCAAAATTATAATTAAATGTCGAAGTTTTTTTCTAGTTATGGTCATTACTATAAATATGTTTCAAGACATGATCATACATGCAAAAAAACTTCTTTTCTCTTCCACACGGTAAAGAAATAAGCGTGTATCATTTTTTCGAAAAAATGTGGCACGGTAGAAAATTTATCGTGCGGCACAAAAAAAAATTGTTGCACGGTAGACAATCTACCGATTTGGCCATTCCATCTAAAAACTTCATCCCCTTGGCTACTTTTATCAGTATCATTTTCGTAATTACCAAAAAAAATCTGTTTGTTGAGCTATCTTTGCAATAGCATTTTTTCAAAGAGAAAATATTTTATTTTCCCTTTTTCCTTCCTCCGCTTGTATCTTCTATTTTCTTTACTTTTTTATTGTTATTTTGTATATAAATAATTTAGGATTTTTTCGTGAAGTTAACCAAAACTCATATTATTTAATTAACATTTATCTTATTTTATCGAGTTTGAGTTACTGTTGTCAAATTCTTTAAATTGCAGAAAGAAAGAGAACAAAATGAACGGAGCACGAATAGGAATTGCAGAACATTACTTAGCCAAAAATCAGCACATACAACACGATTGTATGCCACAAATACTTTTATTACAGGGCGCAAACAATCTAAACTCAATCCAACCCAATCAGACGCTACACATACCGCTATTGCGGGGCTCAACACTAGCTGAATTACTGATCGAAGCAGGTGTTTGCGGGGTGCAACACGTCGAGATTGCGGGCTGCAACAGCAACATTGTATGGCACAAACACGCTACGAAGCGAAGGGTACTTGGTCGTTTTTTAGAGAAACTTTATGTTGTGGGCCGCAATCTCCTTGTTGCGGGGCACAATGTCGGCGTGCTACATGCCGCAACATCTGTGCTACGTGGCGCGATATCTTCCCTGCTGCGAAGCGCAACACTTGGCTTGCGGGGCTCAAATTCGCCATACTCCCCTGTGGAGGAGTTGAGCAATTTTTGAGGTGTTTTTGGCAGTCTTTGGTAGGAGATTTTTTAATTTTGAATTGAATTTGAAACAGGGTTTAAAAGAGGCTCCATATCTGAACAAAATTTCTTATGCTTCATTTTACAAGTATTTTAATTTCTGAGAGAGGCTAGAAAGAGAGAAAAGCTGCCATGAAAAGAAGAAAGTTCAGAGAAGAAGTTCATCGAAGGAGATATTCTACATTGGTCTTTGATTTAGCATTTTTTTTCTTTTTCATGGCTTGTATTATTCTGTTGAATTTGTTTTCTTTCTTCTCTGCCAAGGTCGGCTAAGCTTTGACAAGGCTTAGGGTTGTAACTCAAAAACTTGTTTGTTTATCTTACTCGGATTTGTTTTATTTGGTTTATTTTGTGATGAATTCTTTCTATTAAATTTCATATTCTTCGTAATTGAATATATGAAATTTTGAGGGTTTTAATTCTTTAATTAAAAAATTAGAAATTAGAATCCAGACCTTAGAAACAATCTGAGTTCAAGTCAATACTAAAAGGTTAGGCGAAGATTTAGGAGTTCAATCAGTTTAAGTCATAAGTTTACATCAAGTACCG